>CANSGD010000576.1:0-144419 GCA_947645195.1 Patellifolia procumbens | reverse complement strand
TCACAATTAATACACAGGCGTGTACCCCGGGTCAATAACACGGAGGATTTTGAAAATATGTTTTATTTGTCAAAAAATGGTATTGTAAAGCACATTTGACCCCCAGGGGGCCTAATAGTGGAAACTAAAGCCTTCCACAGGTTCGATTTTCCCTTTTAGAATGGTTTAAGTAATCACTAAAAATGCCTCACGGGCGTGTACCAGGGGTCACTGACCATAGAGATTTTATCGAATTATTGAAATCTTTAGAAAAATAGCGTCACAATGGACTTGGACCATCGAGATATTTATGCATAGGAATCTTAAGTCTACTTGGCAACCAGAAGAGGCATCCTTAGTTTGATTTTAAGAAATAACCAAAATAACACTCAGGCGTGTACCCCGGTTCACTAACTCGGAGGATTTTCTCAATTATGTTTGATATCTCAATAAATAGGACTGTAAAGCACATTATTCCCCCAGGGTGCCCAATAGTGGTAGTTAAAGCCTTTCACAGGTTCGATTTTTCCAGTTTAGAACGATTTCAAAAATTCACCAAAAATGCCTCACGGGCGTGTACCGGGGGTCACTAAACATAGAGATTTTAAGGAATTGTTGAACAATAAAGAAAATGTCGTCAAAATGAAATTCGACTGTCTAGAAATCAATGCTTAGTAACCTTAAGTCTACTTGGGGTCAAGAAGAGGAATCCTTAGTTTGATTTTAAAAAATCTCACAAATTATACACAGGCGTGTACCCCGGGTCACTAACTCAGAGGATTTTAAAAATATGTTTTATTTGTCAAAAAATAGTATTGTAAAGCACATTTTCCCTCCAGGGGGCCTAATAGTGGAAACAAAAGCCTTCCACAGGTTCTATTTTCCCATTTAGAATGGTTTAAGTAATCACTAAAAATGTCTCACGGGCGTGTACCGGGGGTCACTGACCATAGAGATTTTATCGAATTGTTGAAATCTTTAGAAAAATTGCGTCACAATGAACTTGGACCATCTAGATATTTATGCATAGGAACCTTAATTCTACTTGGCAACCAGAAGAGGCATCCTTAGTTTTATTTTAAGAAATCACCAAAATTAAACTCAGGCGTGTACCCCGGTTCACTAACTCGGAGGATTTTCTCAAATATGTTTGATTTCTCAAAATATAGGACTGTAAAGCACATTATTCCCCCCGGGCGCCCATTAGTGGTAGTTAAAGCCTTTCACAGGTTCGATTTTGCCAGTTTAGAAAGATTTCAAAAATGTCTCACGGGCGTGTACCGGGGGTCACTAAACATAGAGATTTTAAGGAATTGTTGAACCCTAAAGAAAAATGGCGTCAAAATGAAATTTGACTGTCTAGAAATTAATGCTTAGTAACCTTAAGTCTACTTGGCGTCAAGAAGAGGAATCCTTAGTTTGATTTTAAGAAATCTCACAATTAATACACAGGCGTGTACCCCGGGTCACTAACTCGGAGGATTTTGAAAATATGTTTTATTTGTCAAAAAATGGTATTGTAAAGCACATTTTCCCTCTGGGGGGCCTAATAGTGGAAACTAAAGCCTTCCACAGGTTCGATTTTCCCTTTTAGAATGGTTTAAGTAATCACTAAAAATGCCTCACGGGCGTGTACCGGGGGTCACTCACCATAGAGATTTTTTCGAATTGTTTAAATCTTTAGAAAAATAGCGTCACAATGAACTTGGACCATCTAGATATTTATGCATAGGAACCTTAAGTCTACTTGGAAACTAGAAGAGGCATCCGTAGTTTGATTTTAAGAAATCACCAAAAGTACATTCAGGCGTGTACCCCGGTTCACTAACTCGGAAGGTTTTTTTAAATATGTTTGTTTTCTCAGAAAATAGGACTGTAAAGCACATTATTCCCCAAAGGCGCCCAATAGTGGTAGTTTAAGCCTTTCACATGTTCGATTTTGCCAGTTTCGAAAGATTTCAAAAATTTTCCAAAAATGCCTCACGGGCGTGTATCGGGGGTCACTAAAGATAGAGATTTTAAGGAATTGTGGAACTCTAAAGAAAAATGGCGTCAAAATGAAATTCGACTGTCTAGTAATCAATGCTTAGTAACCTTAAGTCTACTTGGGGTCAAGAAGAAGAATCCTTAGTTTGATTTTATGAAATCTCACAATTAATACACAGACGTGGACCCCGGGTCACTAACTCAGAGGATTTTCAAAATATGTTTTATTTGTCAAAAAATGGTATTGTAAAGCACATTTGACCCCCAGGGGGCCTAATAGTGGAAACTAAAGCCTTCCACAGGTTCGATTTTCCATTTTAGAATGGTTTAAGTAATCACTAAAAATGCCTCACGAGCGTGTACCGGGGGTCACTGACCATAGAGATTTTATCGAATTATTGAAATCTTTAGAAAAACAGCGTCACAATGGACATGGACTATCTAGATATTCATAGGAATCTTAAGTCTAGTTGGAAACCAGAAGAGGCATCCTTAGTTTGATTTTAAGAAATCACCAAAATTAAACTCAGGCGTGTACCCCGATTCATTAACTCGAAGGATTTCTAAAATACGTTTGATTTCTCAGAAAATAGAACTGTAAAGAACATTATTCCCCCAAGGCGCCCAATAGTGGTAGTTAAAGCCTTTCGCAGGTTCGATTTTGCCAGTTTAGAACGATTTCAAAAATTCACCAAAAATGCCTCATGGGCGTGTACCGGGGGTCACTAAACATAGAGATTTTAAGGAATTGATGAACACTAAAGAATATGGCGTCAAAATGAAATTCGACTGTCTAGAAATCAATGCTTAGTAACCTTAAGTCTACTTAGGGTCAAGAAGAGGAATCCTTAGTTTGATTTTAAGAAATCTCACAATTAATACACAGACGTGTACCCCGGGTCACTAACTCAGAGGATTTTCAAAATATGTTTTATTTGTCAAAAAATGGTATTGTAAATACATTTGACCCCCAGGAGCCTAATAGTGGAAACTAAAGCCTTCCACAAGTTCGATTTTCCCTTTTAGAATGGTTTAACGTAATAACTAAAAATGCCTCACGGGCGTGTACCGGGGGTCACTGACCATAGAGTTTTTATCGAATTGTTGAAATCTTTAGAAAAATAGCGTCACAATGAACTTGGACCATCTAGATATATATGCATAGGAACCTTAAGTATACTTGGCAACCAGAAGAGGCATCCTTAGTTTGATTTTAAGAAATCACCAAAATTACACTGAGGCGTGTACCCCGATTCACTAACTCGGAGGATTTTCTCAATTATGTTTGATATCTCAATAAATAGGACTGTAAAGCACATTATTAACCATGGGCGCCCAATAGTGGTAGTTAAAGCCTTTCACAGGTTCGCTTTTGCCAGTTTAGAAAGATTTCAAAAATTCACCAAAAATGCCTCACGGGCGTGTATCGGGGGTCACTTAAGAAAGAGATTTTAAGGAATTGTTGAACTCTACAGAAAAATTATGTCAAAATGAAATTCGATTGTCTAGAAATCAATGCTTAGTAACCTTAAGTCTAGTTGGGGTCAAGAAGAGGAATCGTTAGTTTGATTTTATGAAATCTCACACTTAATACACAAGGGTGTACACCGGGTCACTAACTCGGAGGATTTTGAAAATATGTTTTATTTGTCAAAAAATGGTATTATAAAGCACATTTGACCCCCAGGGGCCTAATAGTGGAAACTAAAGCCTTCCACAGGTTCGATTTTCCCTTTTAGAATGGTTTAAGTAATCACTAAAAATGCCTCACGGGCGTGTACCGGGGGTCACTGACCATAGAGATTTTATCGAATTGTTGAAATCTTTAGAAAATAGCGTCACAATGAACTTGGACCATCTAGATATTTATGCACAGGAACCTTAAGTCTACTTGGCAACCAGAAGAGGCATCCTTAGTTTTATTTTAGGAAATCACCAAAATTACACTTAGGCGTGTACCCCGGTGCACTAACTCGGAGGATTTTCTCAAATATGTTTGATTTCTCAGAAAATAGGACTGTAAAGCACATTATTCCCCAGGGCGCCCAATAGTGGTAGTTAAAGCCTTTCACATGTTCGATTTTGCCAGTTTTGAAAGATTTCAAAAATTCACCAAAAATGCCTCACTGGCGTGTAGCGGGGGTCACTAAACATAGAGATTTTAAGGAATTGTTGAACACTAAAGAAAATGGCGTCAAAATGAAATTCGACTGTCTAGAAATAAATGCTTAGTAACCTTAAGTCTACTTGGGGTCAAGAAGAGGAATACTTAGTTTGATTTTATGAAATCTCACAATTAATACACAGACGTGTACCCCGGGTCACTAACTCAGAGGATTTTGAAAATATGTTTTATTTGTCAAAAAATGGTATTGTAAAGCACATTTGACCCCTAGGGGGCCTAATAGTGGAAACTAAAGCCTTCCACAGGTTCGATTTTCCCTTTTAGAATGGTTAAGTAATCACTAAAAATGCCTCACGAGCGTGTACCGGGGGTCACTGACCATAGAGATTTTGTCGAATTATTGAAATCTTTAGAAAAACAGCGTCACAATGGACTTGGACTATCTAGATATTTATGCATAGGAATCTTAAGTCTACTTGGCAACCAGAAGAGGCATCCTTAGTTTGATTTTAAGAAATCACCAAAATTAAACTCAGGCGTGTACCCCGATTTATTAACTCGAAGGATTTTCTAAAATACGTTTGATTTCTCAGAAAATAGAACTGTAAAGAACATTATTCCCCCAGGGCGCCCAATATCGGTAGTTAAAGCCTTTCGCAGGTTCGATTTTGCCAGTTTAGAACGATTTCAAAAATTCACCAAAAATGCCTCATGGGCGTGTACCGGGGGTCACTAAACATAGAGATTTTAAGGAATTGTTGAACACTAAAGAAAATGGCGTCAAAATGAAATTCGACTGTCTAGAAATCAATGCTTAGTAACCTTAAGTCTACTTGGGGTCAAGAAGAGGAATCCTTAGTTTGATTTTAAGAAATCTCACAAATTATACACTGGCGTGTACCCCGGGTCACTAACTCAGAGGATTTTAAAAATATGTTTTATTTGTCAAAAAATAGTATTGTAAAGCACATTTTCCCTCCAGGGGGCCTAATAGTGGAAACTAAAGCCTTCCACAGGTTCTATTTTCCCTTTTAGAATGGTTTAAGTAATCACTAAAAATGTCTCACGGGCGTGTACCGGGGCACATTGACCATAGAGATTTTATCGAATTGTTGAAATCTTTAGAAAAATAGCGTCACAATGAACTTGGACGATCTAGATATTTATGCATAGGAACCTTAATTCTTCTTGGCAACCAGAAGAGGCATCCTTAGTTTGATTTTAAGAAATCACCAAAATTAAACTCAGGCGTGTACCCCGGTTCACTAACTCGGAGGATTTTCTCAAATATGTTTGATTTCTCAGAATATAGGACTGTAAACCACATTTTTCCCCCAGGGCGCCCAATAGTGGTAGTTAAAGCCTTTCACAGGTTCGATATTGCCAGTGTAGAAAGATTTCAAAAATGCCTCATGGGCGTGTACCGGGGGTCACTAAACATAGAGATTTTAAGGAATTGTTGAACTATAAAGAAAAATGGCGTCAAAATGAAATTCGACTGTCTAGAAATCAATGCTTAGTAACCTTAAGTCTACTTGGGGTCAAGAAGAGGAATCCTTAGTTTGATTTTAAGAAATCTCACAATTAATACACAGGCGTGTACCCCGGGTCACAAACTCGGAGGATTTTGAAAATATGTTTTATTTGTCAAAAAATGGTATTATAAAGCACATTTGCCCTTTAGGGGGCCTAATAGTAGAAACTAAAGCCTTCCACAGGTTCGATTTTCCCTTTTAGAATGGTTTAAGTAATCACTAAAAATGCCTCACGGGCGTGTACCGGGGGTCACTGACCATAGAAATTTTTTCGAATTGTTGAAATCTTTAGAAAAATAGCGTCACAATGAACTTGGACCATCTAGATATTTATGCATAGGAACCTTAAGTCTACTTGGCAACCAGAAGAGGCATCCTTAGTTTGATTTTAAGAAATCACCAAAAGTACACTCAGCCGTGTACCCCTGTTCACTAACTCGGAAGGTTTTTTTAAATATGTTTGTTTTCTCAGAAAATAAGACTGTAAAGCACATTATTCCCGAAGGGCGCCCAATAGTGGTAGTTTAAGCCTTTCACATGTTCGATTTTGCAAGTTTAGAAAGATTTCAAAAATTCACCAAAAATGCCTCACGGGCGTGTACCGGGGGTCACTAAACATAAAGAATTGTTGAACTCTAAAGAAAAATAGCGTCAAAATGAAATTTGACTGTCTAGTCATCAATGCTTAGTAACCTTAAGTCTACTTAGGGTCAAGAAGAGGAATCCTTAGTTTGATTTTAAGAAATCTCACAATTAATACACAGACGTGTACCCCGGGTCACTAACTCAGAGGATTTTCAAAATATGTTTTATTTGTCAAAAAATGGAATTGTAAATACATTTGACCCCCAGGGGCCTAATAGTGGAAACTAAAGCCTTCCACAAGTTCGATTTTCCCTTTTAGAATGGTTTAACGTAATCACTAAAAATGCCTCACGGGCGTGTACCGGGGGTCACTGACCATAGAGTTTTAATCGAATTGTTGAAATCTATAGAAAAGTAGCGTCACAATGAACTTGGACCATCTAGATATATATGCATAGGAACCTTAAGTATACTTGGCAACCAGAAGAGGCATCCTTAGTTTGATTTTAAGAAATCACAAAAATTACACTCAGGCGTGTACCCCGATTCACTAACTCGGAGGATTTTCTCAATTATGTTTGATATCTCAATAAGTAAGACTGTAAAGCACATTATTAACCGTGGGCGCCCAATAGTGGTAGTTAAAGCCTTTCACAGGTTCGCTTTTGCCAGTTTAGAAAGATTTCATAAATTCACCAAAAATGCCTCACGGGCGTGTATCGGGGGTCACTAAAGATAGAGATTTTAAGGAATTGTTGAACTCTAAAGAAAAATTATGTCAAAATGAAATTCGATTGTCTAGAAATCAATGCTTAGTAACCTTAAGTCTAGTTGGGGTCAAGAAGAGGAATCCTTAGTTTGATTTTATGAAATCTCACACTTAATACACAAGGGTGTACACCGGGTCACTAACTCGGAGGATTTTGAAAATATGTTTTATTTGTCAAAAATGGTATTATAAAGCACATTTGACCCCAGGGGCCTAATAGTGGAAACTGAAGCCTTCCACAGGTTCGATTTTCCCTTTTAGAATGGTTTAAGTAATCACTAAAAATGCCTCACGGGCGTGTACCGGGGGTCACTGACCATAGAGATTTTATCGAATTGTTGAAATCTTTAGAAAATAGCGTCACAATGAACTTGGACCATCTAGATATTTATGCATAGGAACCTTAAGTCTACTTGGCAACCAGAAGAGGCATCATTAGTTTTATTTTAGGAAATCACCAAAATTACACTCAGGCGTGTACCCCGGTGCACTAACTCGGAGGATTTTCTCAAATATGTTTGATTTCTCAGAAAATAGGACTGTAAAGCACATTATTCCCCCAGGGCGCCCAATAGTGGTAGTTAAAGCCTTTCACAGGTTCGATTTTGCCAGTTTTGAAAGATTTCAAAAATTCACCAAAAATGCCTCACTGGCGTGTAGCGGGGGTCACTAAACATAGAGATTTTAAGGAATTGTTGAACACTAAAGAAAATGGCGTCAAAATGAAATTCGACTGTCTAGAAATAAATGCTTAGTAACCTTAAGTCTACTTGGGGTCAAGAAGAGGAATCCTTAGTTTGATTTTATGAAATCTCACAATTAATACACAGACGTGTACCCCGGTCACTAACTCAGAGGATTTTGAAAATATGTTTTATTTGTCAAAAAATGGTATTGTAAAGCACAATTGACCCCCAGGGGGCCTAATAGTGGAAACTAAAGCCTTCCACAGGTTCGATTCTCCCTTTAGAATGGTTAAGTAATCACTAAAAATGCCTCACGAGCGTGTACCGGGGGTCACTGACCATAGAGATTTTATCGAATTATAGAAATCTTTAGAAAAACAGCGTCACAATGGACTTGGACTATCTAGATATTTATGCATAGGAATCTTAAGTCTACTTGGCAACCAGAAGAGGCATCCTTAGTTTGATTTTAAGAAATCACCAAAATTAAACTTAGGCGTGTACCCCGATTCATTAACTCGAAGGATTTTCTAAAATACGTTTGATTTCTCAGAAAATAGAACTGTAAAGAACATTATTCCCCCAGGGCGCCCAATAGTGGTAGTTAAAGCCTTTCGCAGGTTCGATTTTTCCAGTTTAGAACGATTTCAAAAATTCACCAAAATTCCTCATGGGCGTGTACCGGGGGTCACTAAACATAGAGATTTTAAGGAATTGTTGAACACTAAAGAAAATGTCGTCAAAATGAAATTCGACTGTCTAGAAATCAATGCTTAGTAACCTTAAGTCTACTTGGGGTCAAGAAGAGGAATCCATAGTTTGATTTTAAAAAATCTCACAAATTATACACTGGCGTGTACCCCGGGTCACTAACTCAGAGGATTTTAAAAATATGTTTTATTTGTCAAAAAATAGTATTGTAAAGCACATTTTCCATCCGGGGAGCCTAATAGTGGAAACTAAAGCCTTCCACAGGTTCTATTTTCCCTTTTAGAATGGTTTAAGTAATCACTAAAAATGTCTGACGGGCGTGTACCGGGGGTCATTGACCATAGAGATTTTATCGAATTGTTGAAATCTTTAGAAAAATAGCGTCACAATGAACTTGGACCATCTAGGTATTTATGCATAGGAACCTTAATTCTACTTGGCAACCAGAAGAGGCATCCTTAGTTTGATTTTAAGAAATCACCAAAATTAAACTCAGGCGTGTACCCCGGTTCACTAACTCGGAGGATTTTCTCAAATATGTTTGATTTCTCATAATATAGGACTGTAAAGCACATTATTCCCCCAGGGCGCCCAATAGTGGTAGTTAAAGCCTTTCACAGGTTCGATTTTGCCAGTTTAGAAAGATTTCAAAAATGCCTCATGGGCGTGTACCGGGGGTCACTAAACATAGAGATTTTAAGGAATTGTTGAACTCTAAAGAAAAATGGTGTCAAAATGAAATTCGACTGTCTAGAAATCAATGCTTAATAACCTTAAGTCTACTTGGGGTCAAGAAGAGGAATCCTTAGTTTGATTTTAAGAAATCTCACAATTAATACACAGGCGTGTACCCCGGGTCACAAACTCGGAGGATTTTGAAACTATGTTTTATTTGTCAAAAAATGGTATTATAAAGCACATTTGCCCTTTAGGGGGCCTAATAGTGGAAACTAAAGCCTTCCACAGGTTCGATTTTCCCTTTTAGAATGGTTTAAGTAATCACTAAAAATGCCTCACGGGCGTGTACCGGGGGTCACTGACCATAGAAATTTTTTCGAATTGTTGAAATCTTTAGAAAAATAGCGTCACAATGAACTTGGACCATCTAGATATTTATCTATAGGAACCTTAAGTCTACTTGGCAACCAGAAGAGGCATCCTTAGTTTGATTTTAAGAAATCACCAAAAGTACACTCAGGCGTGTACCCCTGTTCACTAACTCGGAAGGTTTTTTTAAATATGTTTGTTTTCTCAGAAAATAAGACTGTAAAGCACATTATTCCCCAAGGGCGCCCAATAGTGGTAGTTTAAGCCTTTCATATGTTCGATTTTGAAAGTTTAGAAAGATTTCAAAAATTCACCAAAAATGCCTCACGGGCGTGTACCGGGGGTCACTAAACATAAAGAATTGTTAAACTCTAAAGAAAAATGGCGTCAAAATGAAATTTGACTGTCTAGTCATCAATGCTTAGTAACCTTAAGTCTACTTAGGGTCAAGAAGGGGAATCCTTAGTTTGATTTTATGAAATCTCACAATTAATACACAGACGTGTACCCCGGGTCACTAACTCAGAGGATTTTCAAAATATGTTTTATTTGTCAAAAAATGGAATTGTAAGTACATTTGACCCCCAGGGGCCTAATAGTGGAAACTAAAGCCTTCCACAAGTTCGATTTTCCCTTTTAGAATGGTTTAACGTAATCACTAAAAATGCCTCACGGGCGTGTACCGGGGGTCACTGACCATAGAGTTTTTATCGAATTGTTGAAATCTATAGAAAAGTAGCGTCACAATGAACTTGGACCATCTAGATATATATGCATAGGAACCTTAAGTATACTTGGCAACCAGAAGAGGCATCCTTAGTTTGATTTTAAGAAATCACAAAAATTACACTCAGGCGTGTACCCCGATTCACTAACTCGGAGGATTTTCTCAATTATGTTTGATATCTCAATAAGTAAGACTGTAAAGCACATTATTAACCATGGGCGCCCAATAGTGGTAGTTAAAGCCTTTCACAGGTTCGCTTTTGCCAGTTTAGAAAGATTTCATAAATTCACCAAAAATGCCTCACGGGCGTGTATCGGGGGTCACTAAAGATAGAGATTTTAAGGAATTGGTTAACTCTAAAGAAAAATTATGTCAAAATGAAATTCGATTGTCTAGAAATATATGCTTAGTAACCTTAAGTCTAGTTGGGGTCAAGAAGAGGAAACCTTAGTTTGATTTTATGAAATCTCACACTTAATACACAAGGGTGTACACCGGGTCACTAACTCGGAGGATTTTGAAAATATGTTTTATTTGTCAAAAATGGTATTATAAAGCACATTTGACCCCAGGGGCCTAATAGTGGAAACTGAAGCCTTCCACAGGTTCGATTTTCCCTTTTAGAATGGTTTAAGTAATCACTAAAAATGCCTCACGGGCGTGTACCGGGGGTCACTGACCATAGAGATTTTATCGAATTGTTGAAATCTTTAGAAAATAGCGTCACAATGAACTTGGACCATCTAGATATTTATGCATAGGAACCTTAAGTCTACTTGGCAACCAGAAGAGGCATCATTAGTTTTATTTTAGGAAATCACCAAAATTACACTCAGGCGTGTACCCCGGTGCACTAACTCGGAGGATTTTCTCAAATATGTTTGATTTCTCAGAAAATAGGACTGTAAAGCACATTATTCCCCCAGGGCGCCCAATAGTGGTAGTTAAAGCCTTTCACAGGTTCGATTTTGCCAGTTTTGAAAGATTTCAAAAATTCACCAAAAATGCCTCACTGGCGTGTAGCGGGTGTAACTAAACATAGAGATTTTAAGGAATTGTTGAACACTAAAGAAAATGGCGTCAAAATGAAATTCGACTGTCTAGAAATAAATGCTTAGTAACCTTAAGTCTACTTGGGGTCAAGAAGAGGAATCCTTAGTTTGATTTTATGAAATCTCACAATTAATACACAGACGTGTACCCCGGGTCACTAACTCAGAGGATTTTCAAAATATGTTTTATTTGTCAAAAAATGGTATTGTAAAGCACAATTGACCCCTAGGGGGCCTAATAGTGGAAACTAAAGCCTTCCACAGGTTCAATTCTCCCTTTTAGAATGGTTAAGTAATCACTAAAAATGCCTCACGAGCGTGTACCGGGGGTCACTGACCATAGAGATTTTATCGAATTATTGAAATCTTTAGAAAAACAGCGTCACAATGGACTTGGACTATCTAGATATTTATGCATAGGAATCTTAAGTCTACTTGGCAACCAGAAGAGGCATCCTTAGTTTGATTTTAAGAAATCACCAAAATTAAACTCAGGCGTGTACCCCGATTCATTAACTCGAAGGATTTTCTAAAATACGTTTGATTTCTCAGAAAATAGAACTGTAAAGAACATTATTCCCCCAGGCCGCCCAATAGTGGTAGTTAAAGCCTTTCGCAGGTTCGATTTTTCCAGTTTAGAACGATTTCAAAAATTCACCAAAAATGGCTCATGGGCGTGTACCGGGGGTCACTAAACATAGAGATTTTAAGGAATTGTTGAACACTAAAGAAAATGTCGTAAAAAAGAAATTCGACTGTCAAGAAATCAATGCTTAGTAACCTTAAGTCTAATTGGGGTCAAGAAGAGGAATCCTTAGTTTGATTTTAAAAAATCTCACAAATTATACACTGGCGTGTACCCCGGGTCACTAACTCAGAGGAATTTAAAAATATGTTTTATTTGTCAAAAAATAGTATTGTAAAGCACATTTTCCCTCCAGGGAGCCTAATAG
Organism: Patellifolia procumbens; assembly: GCA_947645195.1. Classification (NCBI taxonomy): domain Eukaryota; kingdom Viridiplantae; phylum Streptophyta; class Magnoliopsida; order Caryophyllales; family Amaranthaceae; genus Patellifolia; species Patellifolia procumbens. The sequence continues at coordinate 132,264 of CANSGD010000576.1, read as the reverse complement.
TGGAAACTAAAGCCTTCCACAGGTTCTATTTTCCCTTTTAGAATGGTTTAAGTAATCACTAAAAATGTCTGACGGGCGTGTACCGGGGGTCATTGACCATAGAGATTTTATCGAATTGTTGAAATCTTTAGAAAAATAGCGTCACAATGAACTTGGACCATCTAGGTATTTATGCATAGGAACCTTAATTCTACTTGGCAACCAGAAGAGGCATCCTTAGTTTGATTTTAAGAAATCACCAAAATTAAACTCAGGCGTGTACCCCGGTTCACTAACTCGGAGGATTTTCTCAAATATGTTTGATTTCTCATAATATAGGACTGTAAAGCACATTATTCCCCCAGGGCGCCCAATAGTGTTAGTTAAAGCCTTTCACAGGTTCGATTTTGCCAGTTTAGAAAGATTTCAAAAATGCCTCATGGGCGTGTACCGGGGGTCACTAAACATAGAGATTTTAAGGAATTGTTGAACTCTAAAGAAAAATGGTGTCAAAATGAAATTCGACTGTCTAGAAATCAATGCTTAGTAACCTTAAGTCTACTTGGGGTCAAGAAGAGGAATCCTTAGTTTGATTTTAAGAAATCTCACAATTAATACACAGGCGTGTACCCCGGGTCAGTAACTCGGAGGATTTTGAAAATATGTTTTATTTGTCAAAAAATGGTATTATAAAGCACATTTGCCCTCTAGGGGGCCTAATACTTGAAACTAAAGCCTTCCACAGGTTCGATTTTCCCTTTTAGAATGGTTTAAGTAATCACTAAAAATGCCTCACGGGCGTGTACCGGGGGTCACTGACCATAGAGATTTTATCGAATTGTTGAAATCTTTAGAAAAATAGCGTCACAATGAACTTGGACCATCGAGATATTCATGCATAGGAACCTTAAGTCTACTTGGCAACCAGAAGAGGCATCCTTAGTTTGATTTTAAGAAATCACCGAAATTAAACTCAGGCGTGTACCCCGGTTCACTAACTCGGAGGATTTTCTCAAATATGTTTGATTTCTAAGAAAATAGGACTGTAAAGCACATTATTTCCCCAGGGCGCCCAATAGTTGTAGTTAAAGCCTTTCGCAGGTTCGATTTGGCCAGTTTAGAAAGATTTCAAAAATTCACCAAAAATGCCTCACGGGCGTGTATCGAGGGTCACTAAACATAGAGATTTTAAGGAATTGTTGAACTCTAAAGAAAAATGGCGTCAAAATGAAATTCGACTGTCTAGACATCAATGCTTATTAACCTTAAGTCTACTTGGGGTAAAGAAGAGGAATCCTTAGTTTGATTTTAAGAAATCTCACAATTAATACACAGGCGTGTACCCCGGGTCACCAACTCGGAGGATTTTAAAAATATGTTTTAGTTGTCAAAAAATGGTATTGTAAAGCATATTTGCCCTCTAGGGGCCTAATGGAAAATAAAGCCTTCCACAGGTTCAATTTACCCTTTTAGAATGGTTTAAGTAATCACTAAAAATGCCTCACGGGCGTGTACCGAGGGTCACTAACCATAGAGATTTATCGAATTGTTGAAATATTTAGAAAAATAGCGACACAATGAAATTGGACCATCTAGATATTTATGCATAGGAACCTTAAGTCTACTTGGCAACCAGAAGAGGCATCCTTAGTTTGATTTTAAGAAATCACCAAAATTACACCCAGGCGTGTACCCCGGTTCACTAACATGGAAGGTTTTTTTAAATATGTTTGATTTCTCAGAAAATAGGACTGTAAAGCAAATTATTCCCCAAGGGCCCCCAATAGTGGTAGTTTAAGTCTTTCACATGTTCAATTTTGCCAGTTTAGAAAGATTTCAAAAATTCACCAAAAATGCCTTACGGGCGTGTACCGGGGGTCACTAAACATAGAGATTTTAAGGAATTGTTGAACTCTAAAGAAAAATGGCGTCAAAATGAAATTCGACTGTCTAGAAATCAATGCTTAGTAACCTTAAGTCTACTTGGGGTCAAGAAGTGGAATCCTTAGTTTGATTTTAAGAAATCTCATAATTAATACACAGGCGTGTACCCCGGGTCACTAACTCAGAGGATTTTGAAAATATGTTTTATTTGTAAAAAAAATGGTATTGTAAAGCACATTTTCGATCTAGGGGGCCTAATAGTGGAAACTAAAGCCTTCCACAGGTTCGATTTTCCATATTAATATTGTTTAAGTAATCACTAAAAATGCCTCACGGGCGTGTACCGGGTGTCACTGACCATAGAGATTTTATCGAATTGTTGAAATCTTTAGAAAAATAGCGTCACAATGAACATGGACCATCTAGATATTAATGCATAGGAACCTTAAGTCTACTTGGCAACCGGAAGAGGCATCCTTAGTTTGATTTTAAGAAATCACAAAAATTACACTCAGGCGTGTACCCCGGTTTACTAACTCGGAGGTTTTTCTCAAATATGTTTGATTTCTCAGAAAATAGGACTGTAAAGCACATTATTCGCCCAGTGCGCCCAATAGTGGTCGTAAAAGACTTTCACAGGTTCGATTTTGCAAGTTTAGAAAGATTTCAAAAATTCACCAAAAATGCCTCACGGGCGTGTACCGGGGGTCACTAAACATAGAGATTTTAAGGAATTGTTGAACTCTAAAGAAAAATGGCGTCAAAATGAAATTCGACTGTTTAGAAATCAATGCTTAGTAACCTTAAGTCTACTTGGGGTCAAGAAGAGGAATCCTTAGTTTGATTTTAAGAAATCTCACAATTAATACACAGGTGTGTACCCCGGGTCACTAATTCGGAGGATTTTGAAAATATGTTTTATTTGTAAAAAAATGGTATTGTAAAGCACATTTTCCCTCCAGGGGGCCTAATAGTGGAAACTAAAGCCTTCTACAGGTTCGATTTTTCCTTTTAGAATGGTTTAACTAATCACTAAAAATGCCTCACGGGCGTGTACCGGGGGTCATTGACCATAGAGATTTTATTGAATTGTTCAAATCTTTTGAATAATAGCGTCACAATGAACTTGGACCATCTAGATATTTTTGCATAGGAACCTTAAGTCTACTTGGCAACCAGAAGAGGCATCCTTAGTTTGAATTTAAGAAATCACCAAAATTACAGTCAGGCGTGTACCCCGGTTCATTAACTCGGAGGATTTTCTCAAATATGTTTGATTTCTCAGAAAATAGGACTGTAAATCACATTATTCCCCCTGGGCGCCCAATAATGGTAGTTAAAGCCTTTCACAGGTTCGATTTTGCCCGTTTAGAAAGATTTCAAAAATTCACCAAAAATGCCTCACGGGCGTGTACCCGGGGTCACTAAACATAGAGATTAGAAGGAATTGTTGAACTCTAAAGAAAAATGGCGTCAAAAGGAAATTCGACTGTCTAGAAATCTATGCTTAGTAACCTTAAGTCTACTTGGGGTCAAGAAGAGGAATCCTTAGTTTGATTTTTAGAAACCTCACAATTAATACACAGGCGTGTACCCCGGTTCACTAACTCGGAGGATTTTGAAAATATGTTTTATTTGTAAAAAAATAGTATTGCAAAGCACATTTTCCCTCTAGGGGGCCTAATAGTAGATACTAAAGCCTTCCACAGGTTCGATTTTCCCTTTTAAAATGGTTTAATAATCAGTAAAAATGCCTCACGGGCGTGTACCGGGTGTCACTGACCATAGAGATTTTATCGAATTGTTGAAATCTTTAGAAAAATAGCGTCACAATGAACTTGTACCATCTAGATATTAATGCATAGGAACCTTAAGTCTACTTGGCAACCAGAAGAGGCATCCTTAGTTTTATTTTAAGAAATCACCAAAATTACACTCAGGCATGTACCCCGGTTCACTAACTCGGAAGATTTTCTCAAATATGTTTGATTTCTCAGAAAATAGGACTGTAAAGCACATTATTCCCCAAGGGCGCTCAATAGTGGTAGTTAAAGCCTTTCACAGGTTCGATTTTGCCAGTTTCGAAAGATTTCAAAAATTCACCAAAAATATCTCACGGGCGTGTACCGGGGGTCACTAAACATAGAGATTTTAAGGAATTGTTGAACTCTAAAGAAAAATGGAGTCAAAATGAAATTCGACTGTCTAGAAATCAATGCTTAATAACCTTAAGTCTACTTGGGTCAAGAAGAGGAATCCTTGGTTTGATTTTCAGAAATCTCACAATTAATACACAGGCGTGTACCCCGGGTCACTAACTCGGAGGATTTTAAAAATATGTTTTATTTGTTAAAAAATGGTATTGTAAAGCACATTTTCCCTCCCGGGGGCCTAATAGTGGAAACTAAAGCCTTCCACAGGTTCGATTTTCCCTTTTAGAATGGTTTAAGTAATCACTAAAAATGCCTCACGGGCGTGTACCGGGGGTCACTGACCATCAAGATTTTATCGAATTGTTGAAATCTTTAGAAAAATAGCGTCACAATGAACTTGGACCATCTAGATATTTATGCATAGGAACCTTAAGTCTACTTGGCAACCAGAAGAGGCATCCTTCGTTTGATTTTAGGAAATCACCAAAATTTCACTCAGGCGTGTACCCCGGTTCACTAACTCGGAGGATTTTCTCAAATTTGTTTGATTTCTCGGAAAATAGGACTGTAAAACACATTATTCCCCCAGGGCGCTTAATAGTGGTAGTTAAAGCATTTCACAGGTTCGATTTTGCCAGTTTAGAAAGATTTCAAAAATTCACCAAAAATGCCTCACGGGCGTGTACCGGGGGTCACTAAACGTAGAGATTTTAAGGAATTGTTGAACTCTAAAGAAAAATGTTGACAAAATGAAATTCGACTGTCTAGAAATCAATGCTTAGTAACCTTAAGAATAATTGGGGTCAAGAAGAGGAATCCTTAGTTTGATTTTAAGAAATCTCACAATTAATACACAGGCGTGTACCCCGGGTCACTAACTCGAAGGATTTTGAAAATATGTTTTATTTGTCAAAAAATGGTATTGTAAAGCACCTTTGCCCTCTAGGGGGCCTAATATTGGAAACTAAAGCCTTCCACAGGTTTGATTTTCCCATTTAGAATGGTTTAAGTAATCACTAAAAATGCCTCACGTGCGTGTACCAGGGGTCACTGACCATAGAGATTTTATCGAATTGTTGAAATCTTTATAAAAATAGCGTCACAATAAACTTTGACCATCTAGATATTTATGCATAGGAACCTTAAGTCTACTTGGCAACCAGAAGAGGCATCCTTAGTTTGATTTTAAGAAATCACCAAAATTACACTCAGGCGTGTACCCCGGTTCACTAACTCGGAAGATTTTCTCAAATATGTTTGATTTCTCAAAAAATAGGACTGTAAAGCACATTATTCCCCAAGGGCGCTCAATAGTGGTAGTTAAAGATTTTCACAGGTTCGATTTTTCCCGTTTAGAAAGATTTCAATACACCAAAAATGTCTCACTGGCGTGTACCGGGGGTCACTAAACATAGATATTTTAAGGAATTGTAGAACTCTAAAGAAAACGGCGTCAAAATGAAATTCGACTGTCTAGAAATCAATGCTTAGTAACCTTAAGTCTACTTGGGGTCAAGAAGAGGAATCCTTAGTTTGATTTTAAGAAATCTCACAATTAATACACAGGCGTGTACCCCAGGTCACCCAATAGTGGTAGTTAAAGCCTTTCACATGTTCGATTTTGCCAGTTTAGAAAGATTTCAAAATTCACCAAAAATGCCTTACGGGCGTGTAACGGGGGTCACTAAACATTGTGATTTTAAGGAATTGTTGAACTCTAAAGAATAATGGCGTCAAAATGAAATTCGACTGTCTAGAAATCAATGCTTAGTAAGCTTAAGTCTACTTAGGGTCAAGAAAAGGAATCCTTAGTTTGATTTTATGAAAACTCACAATTAATACATAGGCGTGTACCCCGGGTCACTAACTCGGAGGATTTTGAAAATATGTTTTATTTGTCAGAAAATGGTATTGTAAAGCACATTTGCCCTCTAGGGGGCCTAATAATGTAAACTAAAGCCTTCTACAGGTTCGATTTTCCCTTTTAGAATGGTTTAAGTAATCACTAAAAATGCCTCACGGGCGTCTACCGGGGGTCACTGACCATAAATATTTTTTCGAATTGTTTAAATGTTTAGAAAAATAACGTCACAATGAACTTTGACCATCTAGATATTTATGCATAGGAGCCTTAAGTCTACTTGGCAACCACAAGAGGCATCCTTAGTTTGATTTTAAGAAATCACCAGAATTACACTCAGGCGTATGCCCCTGTTCACTAACTCGGAAGATTTTCTCAAATATGTTTGATTTCTCAGAAAATAGGACTGTAAAGCACATTATTCCCAAGGGCGCCCAATAGTGGTAGTTAAAGCCTTTCACGGGTTCGATTTTGCCTCTATAGAAAGATTTCAAAATTCACAAAAAATGTCTCACGGGAGTGTACCGGGGCTCACTAAACATAGAGATTTTAAGGAATTGTTGAACTCTAAAGAAAAATGGCGTCAAAATGAAATTCGACTGTCTAGAACTCAATGCTTAGTAACCTTAAGTCTACCTTGGGTCAAGAAGATGAATCCTTAGTTTGATTTTAATAAATATCACAATTAATACACAGGCGTGTACCCCGGGTCACTAACTCGGAGGATTTTTAAAATATGTTTTATTTGTCAAAAAATGCTATTGTAAATCACATTTGACCCCCAGGGGCCTAATAGTAGAAACTAAAGCCTTCCACAGGTTCGATTTTCCCTTTTAGAATGGTTTAAGTAATCACTAAAAATGCCTCACGGGCGTGGACCGGGGGTCACTGACCATATAGATTTTATCAAATTGTTGAAATCTTTAAAAAAATCGCGTCACAATGACCTTGGACCATCTAGATATTTATGCATAGGAACCTTAAGTCTACTTGGCAACCAGAAGAGGCATCCTTAGTTTGATTTTAAGAAATCACAAAAATTACAATCAGGCGTGTACCCCGGTTCACTAACTCGGAGGATTTTCTCAAATATGTTTGATTTCTAAGAAAATAGGAATAAAAAGCACATTATTCGCCCAGGGCGCCCAATAGTGGTAGTTAAAGCCTTTTACAGGTTCGATTTTGCCAGTTTAGAATGATTTCAAAAATTCACTAAAAATGCCTCACGGGCGTGTACCGGGGGTCACTAAACATAGAGATTTTAAAGAATTGTTGAACTGTAAAGAAAAATGGCGTCAAAATGAAATTCGATTGTCTAGAAATCAATGCTTAGTAACCTTAAGTCTACTTGGGGTCAAGAAGAGGAATCCTTAGTTTGATTTTAAGAAATCTCACAATTGATACACAGGCGTATACCCCGAGTCACTAACTCAGAGGATTTTCAAAATATGTTTTATTTGTCAAAAAATCGTATTGTAAAGCACATTTGACCCCCAGGGGGCCTAATAGTGGAAAACAAAAGCCTTCCACAGGTTCTATTTTCCCTTTAAGAATGGTTTAAGTAATCACCAAAAATGCCTCTCGGGCATGTACCGGGGGTCAGTGACCATAGAGATTTTAACGAATTGTTGAAATCTTTAGAAAAACAGCGTCACAATGAACATGGACCATTTAGATATTTGTGCATAGGAACCTTAAGTCTACTTGGCTACCAGAAGAGGCATCCTTAGTTTGATTTTAAGAAATCACCAAAATTACACTCAGGAGTGTACCCCGGTTCACGAACTCGGAGGATTTTCTCAAATATGTTTGATTTCTCAGAAAATAGGACTTTAAAGCACATTATTCGCCCAGGGTGCCCAATAGTGGCAGTTAAAGACTTTCACAGGTTTGATTTTGCCTATTTAGAAATTTATAAAATTCACCAAAAACGCCTCACGGGCGTGTACCGGGGGTCACTAAACATAGAGATTTTAAAGAATTGTTGAACTCTAAAGAAAAATGGCGTCAAAATGAAATTCGACTGTCTAGAAATCAATGCTTAGTAACCTTAAGTCTACCTTGGGTCAAGATGAGGAATCCTTAGTTTGATTTTAAAAAATATCACAATTAATACACAGGCGTGTACCCCGGGTCACTAACTCGGAGGATTTTCAAAATATGTTTTATTTGTCAAAATATGCTATTGTAAAGCACATTTGACCCCCAGGGTACCTAATAGTGGAAAATAAAGCCTTCCATAGGTTTGATTTTTCCTTTTAGAATGGTTTAAGTAATCATTATAAATGTCTCAAGAGCGTGTACCGGGGGTCACTGAACGTAGAGATTTTATCGAATTGTTGAAATCTTTAGAAAAATAGCGTCACAATGAACTTTGACCATCTAAATATTTATGCATAGGAGCCTTAAGTCTACTTGGCAACCAGAAGAGGCATCCTTAGTTTGATTTTAAGAAATCACCAAAATTACACTCAGGCGTGTACCCCGGTTCACTAACTCGGAAGATTTTCTCAAATAAGTTTGATTTCTCACAAAATAGGACTGTAAAGCACATATTCCCCAAGGGCGCCCAATAGTGGTAGTTAAAGCCTTTCACGGGTTCGATTTTGCCAGTTTAGAAAGATGTAAAAAATTCACCAAAAATGTCTCACGGGCGTGTACTGGGGGTCACTAAACGTAGAGATTTTAATGAATTGTTGAACTCTAAAGAAAAATGGCGTCAAAATGAAATTCGACTGTCTAGAAATCAATGCTTAGTAACTTTAAGTCTACTTGGGGTCAAGAAGAGGAATCCTTAGTTTGATTTTAATAAATCTCACAATTAATACACATGCGTGTACCCCGGATCACTAACTCGGAGGATTTTGAAAATATGTTTTATTTGTCAAAAAATGGTATTATAAAGCACATTTGACCCCTAGGGGGCCTAATAGTGGAAACTAAAGCCTTCCACAGGTTCGATTTTCCCTTTTAGAATGGTTTAAGTAATCATCAAAAATGCCTCACGGGCGTGTACCGGGGGTCACTGACCATAGATATATTATCTAATTGTTGAAATCTTTAGAAAAATAGCGTCACAATGAACTTAAACCATCTAGATATTTATGCGTAGGAACCTTAAGTCTAATTGGCAACCAGAAGAGGCATCCTTAGTTTGATTTTAAGAAATCACCAAAATTACAATAAGGCGTGTACCCCGGTTCACTAACTCGGAGGATTTTCTCAAATATGTTTGATTTCTCAGAAAATAGGACTGTAAAGCACATTATTCGCCCAAGGCGCCTAATATTGTTAGTTAAAGCCTTTCACAGGTTCTATTTTGCCAGTTTAGAAAGATTTCAAAAATTCACTAAAAATGCCTCACGTGCGTGTACCGGGGGTCACTAAACATAGAGATTTTACAGAATTGTTGAACTCTAAAGAAAAATGGAGTCAAAATGAAATTCGACTGTCTAGAAATCAATGCTTAGTAACCTTAAGTCTACTTGGGGTCAAGAAGAGGAATCCTTAGTTTGATTTTAAGACATCTCACAATTAATACACAGGCGTATACCCCGAGTCACTAACTCAGAGGATTTTAAAAATATGTTTTATTTGTCAAAAAATGGTATTGTAAAGCACATTTGACCCCCAGGGGGCCTAATAGTAGAAACTAAAGCCTTGCACAAGTTCGATTTTCCCTTTCAGAATGGTTTAAGTAATCACCAAAAAATCCTCACGGGCATGTACCGGGGGTCACTGACCATATAGATTTTATCGAATTGTTGAAATCTTTTGAAAAATAGCGTCACAATGAACTTGGACCATCTAGATATTTATGCATAGGAACCTTAAGTCTACTTGGCAACCTGAAGAGACATCCTTAGTTTGATTTTAAGAAATCACCAAAATTACAGTCAGACGTGTACCTCGGTTCACTAACTCGGAGGATTTTCTCAAATATTTTTGATTTCTCAGAAAATAGGACTGTAAAGCACATTATTCGCCCAGGGCGCCCAATAGTGGTTGTTAAAGTCTTTCACAGGTTCAATTTTGCTAGTTTAGAAAGATTTCAAAAATTCACCAAAAATGCCTCACGGGCGTGTACCGGGGGTCACTAAACATAGAGATTTTAAAGAATTGTTGAATTCTAAAGAAAAAAGGCGTCAAAATGAAATTCAACTGTTTATAAATCAATGCTTAGTAACCATAAGTCTACTTGGGGTCAAGAAGATGAATCCTTAGTTTGATTTTAAGAAATCTCACAACTAATACACAGGCGTGTACCCCGGGTCACAAACTCGGAGGATTTTAAAAATATGTTTTATTTGTCAAAAAATGGTATTGTAAAGCACATTTACCCTCCAGGGGGCCTAATAGTGGAAACTAAAGCCTTCTACAGGTTCGATTTTCCCTTTTAGAATGGTTTAAGTAATCACTCAAAATGCCTCACGGGCGTGTACCGGGGGTCACTGACCATAGAGATTTTATCGAATTGTTGAAATCTTTAGAATAATAGTGTCACAATGAACTTGGACCATCTAGATATTTATGCATAGGAACCTTAAGTCTACTTGGCAACCAGAAGAGGCATCCTTAGTTTGATTTTAAGAAATCACCAAAATTACACTCAGGCGTGTACGCCGGTTAACTTACTCTCAGGATTTTCTCAAATATGGTTGATTTCTCACAAAATAGGACTGTACAGCACATTATTCCCCCAGGGCGCCCAATAGTGGTAATTAAAGCCTTTCACAGGTTCGATTTTGCCAGTTTAGAAAGTTTTCAAAATTAACCAAAAATGTCTCACGGGCGTGTACCGGGGGTCACTGAACATAGAGATTTTAAGGAATTGTAAGACTCTAAAGAAAAATGGCGTCAAAATGAGATTCGACTGTCTAGAAATCAATGCTTAGTAACCTTAAGTCTACTTGGGGTCAAGAAGAGGAATCCGTAGTTTGATTTTAATAAATCTCACAATTATTACACAGGTGTGTACCCCGGGTCACTAACTCGGAGGATTATGAAAATATGTTTTATTTGTCAAAAAATGGTATTGTAAAGCACATTTGACCCCCAGGGGGCCTAATAATGGAAACTAAAGCCTTCCACAGGTTCGATTTTCCTTTTTTGAATGGTTTAAGTAATCACTAAAAATTTCTCACGTGCGTGTACCGGGGTTCACTGACCATAGAGATTTTATCAAATTGTTGAAATCTTTTGAAAAATAGCGTCACAATGAACCTTGACCATCTTGATATTTATGCATAGGAACCTTAAGTTTATTTGGAAACTAGAAGAGGCATCCATAGTTTGATTTTAAGAAATCACCAAAATTACACTCAGGCGTGTACCCCGGTTCACTAACTCGGAGGATTTTCTAAAATATGTTTGATTTCTCAGAAAATAGGATTGTAAAGCACATTATTCGCCCAGGGCGCCCAATAGTGGTAGTTAAAGCCTTTCACAGGTTCGATTTTGCCAGTTTAGAAAGATTTCAAAAATTCACCAAAAATACCTCACGGGCGTGTACCGGGGGTCACTAAACATAGAGATTTTAAGGATTTGTTGAACTCTAAAGAAAAATGGCGTCAAAATGAAATTCGACTGTCTAGAAATCAATGCTTAGTAACCTTAAGTCTACTTGGGGTAAAGAAGAGGAATCCTTAGTTTGATTTTAAGAAATCTCACATTTAATACACAGGCGTGTACCCCGAGTCACTAACTCGAAGGATTTTGAAAATATGTTTTATTTGTCAAAAAATGGTATTGTAAAGCACATTTGCCCTCTAGGGGGCCTAGTTGTGGAAACTAAAGCCTTCCACAGGTTCGATTTTCCCTTTTAGAATGGTTTAAGTAATCACTCAAAATGCCTCACGAGCGTGTACCGGGGGTCACTGACCATAGTGATTTTATCGAATTGTTGAAATCTATAGAAAAATATCGTCACAATGAACTTGGACCATCTAGATATTTATGCATAGGAACCTTAAGTCTACTTGGCAACCAGAAGAGGCATCCTTAGTTTGATTTTAAGAAATCACCAAAATTACACTCATGCGTGTACCCCGGTTCACTAACTCGGAGGATTTTCTAAAATATGTTTGATTTCTGAGAAAATAGTATTGTAAAGCACATTATTCTCCCAGGGCGCTCAATAGTGGTAGTTAAAGCCTTTCACAGGTTCGATTTTTCCAGTTTAGAAAGATTTCAAAAATTCACAAAAAATACCTCACGGGCGTGTGCCGGGGGTCAATAAACGTAGAGATTTTAAAGAATTGTTGAACTCTAAAGAAAAATGGCGCCAAAAGGAAATTCGACTGTCTAGAAATCAATGCTAAGTAACCTTAAGTCTACTTGGCAACCAGAAGAGGTATCCTTAGTTTGATTTTAAGAAATCTCACAATTAATACACAGGCGTGTACCCTGTGTCACTAACTCGGAGGATTTTGAAAATATGTTTTATTTGTCAAAAAATGGTACTGTAAAGCACATTTCACATCCAGGGTGCCTAATAGTGGAAACTAAAGCCTTCCACAGGTTCGCTTTTCCCTTTTAGAATGGTTTAAGTAATCACTCAAAATGCCTCACGGGCGTGTACCGGGGTCACTGACCATAGAGATTTTATCGAATTGTTGAAATCTTTAGAAAAATAGCGTCACAATGAACTTTGACCATCTAGATATTTATGCATAGGAACCTTAAGTATAATTGGGAACCAGAAGAGGCATCCTTAGTTTGATTTTAAGAAATCACCAAAATTACACTCAGGCGTGTACCCCGGTTCACTAACTCGGAGGATTTTCTCAAATATGGTTGATTTCTCAGAAAATAGGACTGTAAAGCACATTATTCGCCCATGGCGCCCAATAGTGGTAGTTAAAGCCTTTCACAGGTTCGATTTTGCCAGTTTAGAAAGATTTCAAAAATTCACCAAAAATGCCTCGCGGGCGTGTACCGGGGGTCACTAAACATAGAGATTTTAAAGAATTGTTGAACTCTGAAGAAAAATGGCGTCAAAATGAAATTCGACTGTCTAGAAATCGATGCTTAGTAACCTTAAGTCTACTTGGGGTCAAGAAGAGGAATCCTCTGTTTGATTTTAAGAAATCTCACAATTAATACATATGCGCTTACCCCGGGTCACTAACTCGGAGGATTTTGAACATATGTTTTATTTGTCAAAAAATGGTATTGGAAAGCATATTTGACCCCCAGGGGGCCTAATAGTGGAAACAAAAGCCTTCCACATGTTCGATTTTTCTTTTAGAATGGTTTAAGTAATCACCAAAAATGCCTCACGGGCGTGTACCGAGGGTCACTAAACAAAGAGATTTTAAAGATTTGTTGAACTCTAAAGAAAAATGGCGTTCAAATGAAATTCGACTATTTAGAAATCAATGCTTAGAAACCTTAAGTCTACTTGGGTTCAAGAAGAGGAATTAGTTTGATTTTAGGAAATCACACAATTAATACATAGGTGTGTACCCCGGGTCAGTAACTGGGAGGATTTTGAAAATATGTTTTATTTGTCAAAAAATGGTACTGTAAAGCAAATTTGACCCCTAGGGTGCCTAGTAGTGGAAACTAAAGACTTCCATAGGTTCGATTTTCCGTTTTAGAATGGTTTAGGTAATCACTAAAAATGCCTCACGGGTGTGTACCATGGGTCACTGAACATAGAGATTTTATTGAATTGTTGAAATTTTCAGAAAAATAGCGTCACAATGAACTTGGACCATCTAGATATAAACTAATAGAAACCTTAAGTCTACTTGGCAACTAGAAGAGGCATCCTTTGTTTGATTTTAAGAAATCAACAAAATTACACTCAGGCGTGTACCCCGGTTCACTAACTCGGAGGATTGTTTAAAATATGTTTGATTTCTCACAAAATAGGACTGTAAAGCATATTATTCCCCCAGGGCGCCCAATAGTCGTAGTTAAAGCCATTCACAGGTTCGATTTTAATTTTTAGAAAGATTTCAAAATTTTACCAGAAATACCTCACGGGCGTGTACCGGGGGTCACTAAACATAGAGATTTTAAAGAATTGTTGAACTCTAAAGAAAAATGGCGCCAAAATGAAATTCAACTGTCTAGAAATCAATGCTTAGTAACCTTAAGTCTACTTGTGGTCAAGAAGAGGAATCCTTAGTTTGATTTTAAGAAATCTAACAATTAATACACAGGCGTGTACCCCGGGTCACTAACTCGGAGGATTTTGAAAATATGTTTTATTTGTCAAAAAATGGTATTTAAAAGCACATTTGACCCCCAGGGCCCTAACAGTGGAAACTATAGCCTTCCACAGGTTCGATTTTCCCTTTTTTAATTTTTTAAGTAATCACTAAAAATGTCTCACGGGCGTGTACCGGGGGTCACTGAACATAGAGATTTTATCGAATTGTTGAAATCTTTAGAAAAATAGCGCCACAATAAACTTGAAACATCTAGATATCAATGCATAGGAACCTTAAGTCTACTTGTCAACAAGAAGAGGCATCCTTTGTTTGATTTTCTTAAATCACCAAAATTACACTCCGACGTGTAACCCGGTTCACTAACTCGAAGGATTTTCAAAAATATATTTGATTTCTCAGAAAATAGGACTGTAAAGCACATTATTCCCCCAGGACGCTCAATAGTGGCAGTTAAAGCCTTTTACAGGTTCGATTTTGCCAGTTTAGAAAGATTTCAAAAATTCACCAAAAATGACTCACGGGCGTGTACCGGGGGTAACTAAACATAGAGATTTTAAAGAATGGTTGAACTCTAAACAAAAAGGGCGTCAAATTGAAATTTGACTGTTTAGAAATCAATGCCTAGTAACCTTAAGTCTACTTGGCGTCAAGAAGAGGAATCCTTAGTTTGATTTTAAGAAATCTCACAATTAATACACATGCGTGTAACCCGGGTCACTAACTCGGAGGATTTTCAAAATATGTTTTATTTGTCAAAGAATGGTATTGTAAAGCACATTTGACCCCCAAGTTGCCTAATAGTGGAAACTATCGCCTTCCACAGGTTTGATTTTCCCTTTTAGAATGGTTGAAGTAATCACTAAAAATGCCTCACTGGCGTGTACCGGGGGTCACTAAACATAGAGATTTTATTGAATTGTTAAAATCTTAAGAAAAATAGCGTCACAATGAACTTGGGCCATCTAGATATCAATGCATAGGAACCTTAAGTCTACTTGTCAACGAGAAGAGGTATCCTTATTTTGATTTTATTAAATCACCAAAATTACACTCCGGCGTATACCCCGGTTCACTAACTCGGAGGATTTTTTAAAATATGTTTGATTTCTCATAAAATAGGACTGTAAAGAACATTATTCCCCAGGGTGCCGAATAGTGGTAGTTAAAGCCTTTCACAGGATCGATTTTGCCTTTTTATAAAGGTTTCAAAAATTCATCAAAAATGCCTCACGGGGGTGTACTGGGGGTCACTAAACATAGAGATTTTAATGAATTTTTGAACTCTAAATAAAAATGGCGTCAAATTGAAATTTGACTGTTTAGAAATAAATGCTTAGTAACCTTAAGTATTCTTCGGGTCAAGAAGAGGAATCCTTAGTTTGATTTTAAGAAATCTCACAATTAATACAGACGCGTGTACCCCAGGTCAGTAACTCGGAGGATTTTGAAAATATGTTTTATTTGTCAAAAAATGGTACTGTAAAGCACATTTGACCCCCAGGGCGCCTAATAGTGGAAACTAAAGCCTTCCACAGGTTCGATTTTCCCTTTTAGAATGGTTTAAGTAATCACTAAAAATGCCTCACGGGCATGTATCGGGGGTCACTAAACATAGAGATTTTATTGAATTGTTGAAATCTTAAGAAAAATAACGTCACAATGAACTTGGACCATCTAGATATCAATGCATAGGAACCTTAAGTCTACTTGGCAACCAGAAGAGGCATCCTTAGTTTGATTTGGGCGCCCTGGGGGAATAATGTGCTTTACAGTCCTATTTTTTGAGAAAATAAACATACTAGAGAAAATCCTTCGAGATAGTGAACCAGGGTACACGCCTGAGTGTAATTTTGGTGATTTCTTAAAATCAAACTAAGGGTTCCTCTTCTGGTTGCCAAGTAGACTTAAGGTTCCTATGAATTGATATTTAGATGGTCCAAGTGCATTGTGACGCTATTTTTTTAAAGATTTCAACAATTTAATAAAAGGGAAAATCAAACCTTGGGAAGGCTTTAGTTTCCACTATTAGGCCCCCTGGGGGTCAAATGTTCTTAACAATACCATTTTTTGACAAATAAAACATATTTTCAAACTCCTCCGAGTTAGTGACCCGGGGTACACGCCTGTGTATTAATGGTGAGATTTCTTAAAATCAAACTAAGGATTCCTCTTCATGAACCTAATTAGACTAAAAGTTACTAAGCATTGATTTCTAGACAGTTGAATTTCATTTTGACTCCATTTTTCTTTAGAGTTCAACAATTCTTTTTAATCTCTATGATTAGTGACCCCTGGTACACGCCCGTAAGGCATTTTTGGTGAATTTATGAAATCTTTCTAAATTTACAAAATCGAACCTGTGAAAGGCTTTAACTGCCACTATTGGGCGCCCTGGGGGAATAATGTGTTTTACAGTCCTATTTTCTGAGAAATCAAACATATTTTAGAAAATCCTCCAAGTTAGTGAACCGGGGTACACGCCTGAGTGTAATTTTGGTGATTTCTCAACATCAAACTAAGGATTCCCGTTCTGATTGCCAAGTAGACTTAAGGTTCCTATGCATTTATATCTAGATGGTCCAAGTTCATTGTCAGATTTCAACAATTCGATAAAATCTCTATGTTCAGTAACCCCCGGTACACGCCCGTGAGGCATTTTTAGTGATTACTTAAACCATTCAAAAAGGGAAATTAGAACATGTGGAAGGCTTGAGTTTCTCCTATTAGGCCCCCTGGGGGTCAAGTGTGCTTTACAATACAATTTTTTGACAAATAAAACATATTTTCAAAATCCTCCAAGTTAGTGACCCGGGGTACACGGCTATGTATTAATTGTGTGATTTCTTAAAATTAAACTAACGATTCCTCTTCTTGACCCCTAGTAGACTTAAGGTTACTAATCATTGATTTCTAAAAAGTCGAATTTCATTTTGACGCCATTTTTGTTTAGAGATCAACAATTCTTTAAAATCTCTATGTTTAGTGAACCCGGGTACACGCCCGTGAGGCATTTTTGGTGAATTTTTGAAATCTTTCTAATTTGCCAAAATAGAACCTGTTAAAGGCTTTAACTACCACTATTGGGTGCCCTGGGGGAATAATGTGCTTTACAGTCTTATTTTCTGAGAAATCAAACATATTTTAGAAAATCCTCCGAGTTAGTGAACCGGGGTACATGCCTGACTGTAATTTTGGTGATATATTAAAATCAAACTAAGGATGCCTCTTCTTATTGCCAAGTAGATTTAAGGTTCCTATTCATTGATATCTAGATGGTCCAAGTTCATTGTGACGCTATTTTTCTAAAGATTTCAACAATTCGATAAAATCTCTACGTTCAGTGACCCCCGGTACACGCTCTTGAGGCATTTTTAGTGATTACTTAACCATTCTAAAAGGAAAAATCAAACCTGTGGAAAGCTTTATTTTCCACTATTAGGTACCCTGGGGGTTAAATGTGCTTAACAATACCATTTGTTGAAAAATAAACATATTTTCAAAATCCTCCGAGTTAGTGACTCAGGGTAAGCGCCTGTGTATTAATTGTGAGATTTCTTAAAATCAAACTGAGGATTCCTCTTCTTGAACCTAAGTAGACTTAAGGTTACGAAGCATTGATTTCTAGACAGTTGAATTTAATTTTGACGCCATTTTTCTTTAAAGTTCAACAATTCTTTAAAATCTCTATGATTAGTGACACCCGGTACACGCCCGTGAGGCATTTTTGGTGAATTTTTTAAATCTTTCTAAATTGGCAAAATCGAACATGTGAAAGGCATTAACTGCCACTATTGGGCACCCTGGGGGAATAATGTGCGTTACAGTCCTATTTTCTGAGAAACCAAACATATTTTAGAAAATCCTCTGAGTTTGGAACCGGGGTACACGCCTGAGTGTAATTTTGGCGATTTCTCAACATCAAACTAAGGATGCCCCTTCTGATTGCCAAGTAGACTTAAGGTTCCTATGCATTGATATCTAGATGGTGCAAGTTCAATGTGACGCTATTTTTCTAAAGATTTCAACAATTCGATAAAATCTCTATGTTCAGTAACCCCCGGTACACGCCCGTGAGGCATTTTTAGTGATTACTTAAACCATTCAAAAAGGAAAATTCGAACATCTGGAAGGCTTGAGTTTCCACTATTAGGCCCCCTGGGGGTCAAATGTGCTTTACAATACAATTTTTTGAGAAATAAAACATATTTTTAAAATCCTCCAAGTTAGTGACCCGGGGTACACGCCTGTGTATTAATTGTGAGATTTCTTAAAATCAATCTAAGGATTCCTCTTCTTGACCCCAAGTAGACTTAAGGTTACTAAGCATTGATTTCTAAAAATTAGAATTTAATTTTGACGCCATTTTTGATTAGAGATCAACAATTCTTCAAAATCTCTATGTTTAGTGAACCTCGGTACACGCCCGTGAGGCATTTTTGGTGAATTTTTGAAATCTTTCTAAATTTGCAAAATCAAACTTGTGAAAGGCTTTAACTGCCACTATTGGGAGCCCTGGGGGAATAATGTGCTTTACAGTCCTATTTTCTGAGAAATCAAACATATGTTAGAAAATCCTCCGAGTTAGTTAACCGGGGTACATGCCTGACTGTAATTTTGGTGATATATTAAAATCAAACTAAGGATTCCTCTTCTGGTTGCCAAGTAGACTGAAGGTTCCTATGCATTGATATCTAGATGGTACAAGTTCATTGTGACGCTATTTTTCTAAAGATTTCAACAATTCGATAAAATCTCTATGTTCAGTGACCTGCGGTACACGCCCATGAGACATTTTTAGTGATTACTTAAACCATTCAAAAAGGGAAATTCGAACATGTGGAAGGCTTTAGTTTCCACTATTAGGCACCCTGGGGGTCAAATGTGCTTTACAATACCATTTTTGACAAATAAAACATATTTTCAAAATCCTTCGAGTTAGTGACCCACGGTACACACCTGTGTATTAATTGTGAGATTTCTTAAAATCAAACCAAGTATTCCTCTTCTTGTCCCCAGGTAGACTTAAGGTTACTAAGCATTGATTTCTAGACAGTCGAATTTCATTTTGACACCATTTTTCTTTAGAGTTCAACGATTCTTTAAAATCTCTATGTTTAGTGACCCCCGGTACACGCCCGTGAGGCATTTTTGGTGAATTTTTGAAATTTCTAAATTGGCAAAATCAAACTTGTGAAAGGCTTTAACTGCCACTATTGGGCGCCCTGGGGGAATAATGTGCCTTAGAGTCCTATTTTCTGAGAAATCAAACATATTTTAGAAAATCCTCCGAGTTAGTTAACCGGGGTACATGCCTGACTGTAATTTTGGTGATATATTAAAATCAAACTAAGGATGCCTCTTCTGGTTGCCAAGTAGATTGAAGGTTTGTATGCATTGATATCTAGATGGTCCAATTTCATTTTGACGCTATTTTTCTAATGATTTCAACAATTCGACAAAATGTCTATGTTCTCTAACCCCCAGTACACGCCCGTGAGACATTTTTAGTGATTACTTAAACCATTCAAAAAGGGAAATTCGAACATGTGGAAGGCTTGAGTTTCCACTATTAGGCACCCTGGGGGTCAAATGTGCTTTATAATAGCATATTTTGACAAATAAAACATATTTTGAAAATCCTCAGAGTTAGTGACCCGGGGTATACCCCTGTGTATTAATTGTGACATTTCTTAAAATCAAACTAATGATTCCTCTTCTTGACCCAAAGTAGACTTAAGGTTACTAAACATTGATTTCTAGACAGTCGAATTTGATTTTTACTCCATTTTTCTTTAGAGTTCAACAATTCTTTAAAATCTCTATGTTTAAGGACCCCCGGTACACGCCCGTGAGGTATTTTTGGTGAATTTTTGAAACCTTTCTAAAAAGGCAAAATCGAATCTGTGAAAGGCTTTAACTACCACTATTGGGCGGCCTGGGGAATAATGTGCTTTACAGTCCTATTTTCGGAGAAATCAAACATATTATAGAAAATCCTCCGAGTTAGTGAACTGGGGTACACGCCTCAGTGTAATTTTGGTGATTTGTTTACATCAAACTAAGGATGCCCCTTCTGATTGCCAACTAGACTTAAGGATCCTATGCATTGATATCTAACTGGTCCAAGTTCATTGTGACGCTATTTTTCTAAAGATATCAACAAATCGACAAAATCTCTATGTTCAAAGACCCCCGGTAAACGCCCGTGAGGCATTTTTAGTGATTAATTAAACCATTCAAAAAGGGAAATTCGAACATGTGGAAGGCTTTAGTTTCCACTATTAGGCCCCCTGGGGGTAAAATGTGCTTTACAATACCATTTTTTGACAAATAAAACATATTTCCAAAACACTCCAAGTTAGTGAACCGGGGTACACGCCTGTCTATTAATTGTGAGATTTCTTAAAATCAAACTAAGGATTCCTCTTCTTGACCCCAAGTAGACTTAAGTTACTAAGCATTTATTTCTAGACAGTTAAATTTTGTTTTGACGCCATTTTTATTTAGAGTTCAACAATTCTTTAAAATCTCGTTGTTTAGTGACCCTCGGTACACTCCCGTGATGCATTTTTGGATATTTTTTGAAATCTTTCTAAAAAGGCAAATCGAACCTGTGAAAGGCTTTAACTACCACTATTGGGCGCCCTGGGGGAATAATGTGCTTTACATTCCTATTTTCTGAGAAATCAAACATATTTTAAAAAATCTTCCGAGTTAGTGAACCGGTGTACACGCCTGAGTGTAATTTTGTTGATTTCTTAAAATCAAACTAAGGATGCCTCTTCTTGGCACCAAGTAGACTTAAGGTTACTTAGCATTGATATCTAGATGGTCCAAGTTCATTGTGACGTTATTTTTCTTAAGATTTCAAGAATTCGATAAAATCTCTATGTTAAATGACCCTCGGTACACGCTCGTGAGGCATTTTTAGTGATTATTTAAACCATTCTAAAAGGGAAAATCGAACATGTGGATGGCTTTAGTTTCCACTATTAGGCCCCCTGGGGGTCAAATGTTCTTAACAATACCATTTTTTGACAAATAAAACATATTTTCAAACTCCTCCGAGTTAGTGACCCGGGGTACACGCCTGTGTATTAATGGTGAGATTTCTTAAAATCAAACTAAGGATTCCTCTTCATGAACCTAATTAGACTAAAAGTTACTAAGCATTGATTTCTAGACAGTTGAATTTCATTTTGACGCCATTTTTCTTTAGAGTTCTACAATTCTTTATAATCTCTATGATTAGTGACCCCCGGTACACGTCCGTGAGGAATTTTTGGTGAATTTTTGAAATCTTTCTAAATTGGCAAAATCGAACCTGTGAAAGGCTTTAACTGCCACTATTGGGCGCGCTAGGGGAATAATGTGTTTTACAGTCCTATTTTCTGAGAAATCAAACATATTTTAGAAAATCCTCCGAGTTAGTGAACCGGGGTACACGCCTGAGTGTAATTTTGGTGATTTCTCAACATCAAACTAAGGATTCCCCTTCTGATTGCCAAGTAGACTTAAGGTTCCTATGCATTTATATCTAGATGGTCCAAGTTTATTGTCAGATTTCAACAATTCGATAAAATCTCTATGTTCAGTAACCCCCGGTACACTCCCGTGAGGCATTTTTAGTGATTACTTAAACCATTCAAAAAGGGAAATTAGAACATGTGGAAGGCTTGAGTTTCTCCTATTAGGCCCCCTGGGGGTCAAATGTGCTTTACAATACAATTTTTTAACAAATAAAACATATTTTCAAAATCCTCCAAGTTAGTGACCCGGGGTACACGGCTATGTATTAATTGTGTGATTTCTTAAAATCAAACTAAGGATTCCTCTTCTTGACCCCTAGTAGACTTAAGGTTACTAATCATTGATTTCTAAAAAGTCGAATTTCATTTTGACGCCATTTTTGTTTAGAGATCAACAATTCTGTAAAATCTCTATGTTTAGTGAACCCCGGTACACGCCCGTGAGGCATTTTTGGTAAATTTTTGAAATCTTTCTAATTTTCCAAAATCGAACCTGTTAAAGGCTTTAACTACCACTATTGGGTGCCCTGGGGGAATAATGTGCTTTACAGTCTTATTTTCTGAGAAATCAAACATATTTTAGAAAATCCTTCGAGTTAGTGAACCGGGGTACATGCCTGACTGTAATTTTGGTGATATATTAAAATCAAACTAAGGATGCCTCTTCTTATTGCCAAGTAGATTTAAGGTTCCTATTCATTGATATCTAGATGGTCCAAGTTCATTGTGACGCTATTTTTCTAAAGATTTCAACAATTCGATAAAATCTCTACGTTTAGTGACCCCCGGTACACGCTCTTGAGGCATTTTTAGTGATTACTTAACCATTCTAAAAGGAAAAATCAAACCTGTGGAAAGATTTAGTTTCCACTATTAGGTACCCTGGGGGTCAAATGTGCTTAACAATACCATTTGTTGAAAAATAAACATATTTTCAAAATCCTCCGAGTTAGTGACTCAGGGTTAGCGCCTGTGTATTAATTGTGAGATTTCTTAAAATCAAACTGAGGATTCCTCTTCTTGAACCTAAGTAGACTTAAGGTTACTAAGCATTGATTTCTAGACAGTTGAATTTAATTTTGACGCCATTTTTCTTTAAAGTTCAACAATTCTTTAAAATCTCTATGATTAGTGACCCCCGTTACACGCCCGTGAGGCATTTTTGGTGAATTTTTTAAATCTTTCTAAATTGGCGAAATCGAACATGTGAAAGGCATTAACTGCCACTATTGGGCACCCTGGGGGAATAATGTGCTTTACAGTCCTATTTTTTGAGAAATCAAACATATTTTAGAAAATCCTCTGAGTTTGGAACCGGGGTACACGCCTGAGTGTAATTTTGGCGATTTCTCAACATCAAACCAAGGATGCCCCTTCTGATTGCCAAGTAGACTTAAGGTTCCTATGCCATTATATCTAGATGGTGCAAGTTCATTGTGACGCTATTTTTCTAAAGATTTCAACAATTCGATAAAATCTCTATGTTCAGTAACCCCCGGTACACGCCCGTGAGGCATTTTTAGTGATTACTTAAACCATTCAAAAAGGGAAATTCGAACATCTGGAAAGCTTGAGTTTCCACTATTAGGCCCCCTGGGGGTCAAATGTGCTTTACAATACAATTTTTTGAGAAATAAAACATATTTTTAAAATCCTCCAAGTTAGTGACCCGGGGTACACGCCTGTGTATTAATTGTGAGATTTCTTAAAATCAATCTAAGGATTCCTCTTCTTGACCCCAAGTAGACTTAAGTTACTAAGCATTGATTTCTAAAAATTAGAATTTAATTTTGACGCCATTTTTTATTAGAGATCAACAGTTCTTCAAAATCTCTATGTTTAGTGAACCCCGGTACACGCCCGTGAGGCATTTTTGGTGAATTTTTGAAATCTTTCTAAATTTGCAAAATCAAACTTGTGAAAGGCTTTAACTGCCACTATTGGGAGCCCTGGGGGAATAATGTGCTTTACAGTCCTATTTTCTGAGAAATCAAACATATGTTAGAAAATCCTCCGAGTTAGTTAACCGGGGTACATGCCTGACTGTAATTTTGGTGATATATTATAATCAAACTAAGGATTCCTCTTCTGGTTGCCAAGTAGACTGAAGGTTCCTATGCATTGATATCTAGATGGTCCAAGTTCATTGTGACGCTATTTTTCTATAGATTTCAACAATTCGATAAAATCTCTATGTTTAATGACCTGCGGTACACGCCCATGAGACATTTTTAGTCATTACTTAAACCATTAAAAATGAAATTCGAACATGTGGAAGGCTTTAGTTTCCACTATTAGGCACCCTGGGGGTCAAATGTGCTTTACAATACCATTTTTGACAAATAAAACATATTTTCAAAATCCTTCGAGTTAGTGACCCACGGTACACACCTGTGTATTAATTGTGAGATTTCTTAAAATCAAACCAAGTATTCCTCTTCTTGTCCCCAGGTAGACTTAAGGTTACTAAGCATTGATTTCTAGACAGTCGAATTTCATCTTGACACCATTTTTCTTTAGAGTTCAACAATTCTTTAAAATCTCTATGTTTAGTGACCCCCGGTACACGCCCGTGAGGCATTTTTCGTGAATTTTTGAAATTTCTAAATTGGCAAAATCAAACTTGTGAAAGGCTTTAACTGCCACTATTGGGCGCCCTGGGGGAACAATGTGCCTTAGAGTCCTATTTTCTGAGAAATCAAACATATTTTAGAAAATCCTCCGAGTTAGTGAACCGGGGTACATGCCTGACTGTAATTTTGGTGATATATTAAAATCAAACTAAGGATGCCTCTTCTGGTTTCCAAGTAGACTGAAGGTTCCTATGCATTGATATCTAGATGGTCGAAGTTCATTGTGACGCTATTTTTCTAAAGATTTCAACAATTCGATAAAATCTCTACGTTCAGTGACCCCCGGTACACGCTGTTGAGGAATTTTTAGTGATTACTTAAACCATTCTAAAAGGAAAAATCAAACCTGTGGAAGGCTTTAGTTTCCACTATTAGGTACCCTGGGGGTCAAATGTGCTTTACAATAGTATATTTTGACAAATAAAACATATTTTGAAAATCCTCCGAGTTAGTGACCCGGGGTACACCCCTGTGTATTAGTTGTGACATTTCTTAAAATCAAACTAATGATTCCTCTTCTTGATCCAAAGTAGACTTAAGGTTACTAAGCATTGATTTCTAGACAGTCGAATTTCATTTTGATAACATTTTTCTTTAGAGTTCAACAATTATTTAAAATCTCTATGTTTAGTGACCCCCAGTACACGCCCGTGAGGCATTTTTGGTGAATTTTTGAAATTTCTAAATTGGCAAAATCAAACCTGTGAAAGGCTTTAACTGACACTATTGGGCGCCCTAGGGGAATAATGTGATTTACAGTCCTATTTTCAGAGAAATCAAACATATTTTAGAAAATACTCTGGGTTAGTGAACCGGGGTACACGCCTGACTGTAATTTCTGTGATATATTAAAATCAAACTATGGATGCCTCTTCTGGTTGCCAAGTAGACTGAATGTTCCTATACATTGATATCTAGATGGTCCAAGTTCATTGTGACGCTATTTTTCTATGATTTCAACAATTCGATAAAATCTCTACGTTCAGTGACCCCCGGTACACGCTCTTGTGGCATTTTTAATGATTACTTAAACGATTCTAAAAGGAAAAATCAAACCTGTGGAAGGCTTTAGTTTCCACTATTAGGCACCCTGGGGGTCAAATGTGCTTTATAATAGCATATTTTGACAAATAAAACATATTTTGAAAATCCTCAGGCTTAGTGACCCGGGGTATACCCCTGTGTATTAATTGTGACATTTCTTAAAATCAAACTAATGATTCCTCTTCTTGACCCAAAGTAGACTTAAGGTTACTAAGCATTGATTTCTAGACAGTCGAATTTGATTTTGACGCCATTTTTCTTTAGAGTTCAACAATTCTTTAAAATCTCTATGTTTAATGACCCCCGGTACACGCCCGTGAGGTATTTTTGGTGAATTTTTGAAACCTTTCTAAAAAGGAAAAATCGAATCTGTGAAAGGCTTTAACTACCACTATTGGGCGCCCTGGGGAATAATGTGCTTTACAGTCCTATTTTCGGAGAAATCAAACATATTATAGAAAATCCTCCGAGTTAGTGAACCAGGGTACACGCCTGACCGTAATTTTGGTGATTTAATTAAAATCAAACTAAGGATGCCTCTTCTGGTTGCCAAGTAGACATAAGGTTTGTATGCATTGATATCTAGATTGTCCAATTTCATTTTGACGCTATTTTTCTAATGATTTCAACAATTCGATAAAATGTCTATGTTCTGTAACCCCCAGTACACGCCCGTGAGGCATTTTTAGTGATTACTTAAACCATTCAAAAAGGGAAATTCGAAAATGTGGAAGGCTTGAGTTTCCACTATTAGGCCCCCTGGGGGTCAAATGTGATTTACAATACAATTTTTTGACAAATAAAACATATTTTCAAAATCCTCCAAGTTAGTGACCCGGGGTACACGCCTGTGTATTAATTGTGAGATTTCTTAAAATCAAACTAAGGATTCCTCTTCTTGACCCCAAGTAGACTAAAGGTTACTAAGCATTGATTTCTAAAAAGTCGAATTTCATTTTGACGCCATTTTTTTTAGAGATCAACAATTCTTTAAAATCTCTATGTTTAGTGAACCCCGGTACACGCCCGTGAGGCATTTTTGGTGAATTTTTGAAATCTTTCTAATTAGCCAAAATCGAACCTGTTAAAGGCTTTAACTACCACTATTGGGTGCCCTGGGGGAATAATGTGCTTTACAGTCTTATTTTATGAGAAATGAAACATATTTTAGAAAATCCTTCGAGTTAGTTAACCGGGGTACATGCTTGAGTGTAATTTTGGTGATTTCTTATCATCAAACTAAGGATGCCTCTTCTGATTTCCAAGTAGACTTAAGGTTCCTATGCATTGATATCTAGATGGTCCAAGTTCATTGTGACGCTATATTTCTAAAGATTTCAACAATTCGATAAAATCGCTACGTTCAGTGACCCCCGATACACGCTCTTGAGGCATTTTTAGTGATTACTTAAACCATTCTAAAAGGAAAAATCAAACATGTGGAAGGCTTTAGTTTCCACTATTAAGTACCCTGGGGGGTCAAATGTGCTTTACAATACCATATTTTGACAAATAAAACATATTTTGAAAATCCTCCGAGTTAGTGACCCGGGGTACACCCCTGTGTATTAGTTGTGACATTTCTTAAAATCAAACTAATGATTCCTCTTCTTGATCCAAATTAGACTTAAGGTTACTAAGCATTGATTTCTAGACAGTCGAATTTCATTTTGACAACATTTTTCTTTACAGTTCAACAATTCTTTAAAATCTCTATGTTTAGTGACCCCCAGTACACGCCGTGAGGCATTTTTGGTTAATTTTTGTAATTTCTATATTGGCAAAATCAAACCTGTGAAGGGTTTTAACTGCCACTATTGGGCGCCCTGGGGGAATAATGTGCTTTACAGTCCTATTTTCTAAGAAATCAAACAAATTTTAGAAAATCCTTTGAGTTAGTGAACCGGGGTACACGCCTGACTGTAATTCTGGTGATATATTAAAATCAAACTAAGGATTCCTCTTCTTGTTACCAAGTAGACTGATGGTTTGTATGCATTGATATCTAGATGGTCCAATTTCATTGTGACGCTATTTTTCTAAAGATTTCAACAATTCGATAAAATCTCTATGTTCAGTGACCCCCGGTACACCCTCTTGTTGCATTTTTATTGATAACTTAAACCATTCTAAAAGGGAAAATCGAACCTGTGGAAGGCTTTAGTTTCTACTATTAGGCACCCTGGGAGTCAAATGTGATTTACAATACAATATTTTGAGAAATAAAACATATTTTGAAAATCCTCCGAGTTAGTGACCCGGGGTACACCCCTGTGTATTAATTGTTAGATTTCTTAAAATCAAACTAAGGATTCCTCTTCTTGACCCCAAGTAGACTTAAGGTTACTAAGCATTGATTTCTAAAAAGTCGAATTTCATTTTGACGCCATTTTTCTTTAGAGTTCAACAATTCTTTAAAATCTCTATGTTTAATGACCCCCGGTACACGCTCTTGAGACATTTTTAGTGATTACTTAAACCATTCAAAAATGGAAATTCGAACATGTGGAAGGCTTTAGTTTCCACTATTAGGCTCCCTGGGGGTCAAATGTGCTTTACAATTCTATTTTTTGACAAATAAATCATATTTTAAAAACCCTCCAAGTTAGTGACCCGGGGTACACGCCTGTGTACTAATTGTGAGATTTCTTAAAATCAAACTAAGGATTCCTCTTCTTGACCCCATGTAGACTTAGGTTACTAAGCATTGATTTCTAGACAGTTGAATTTCGTTTTGACTCCATTTTTATTTAGAGTTCAACAAATCTTTAAAATCTCTATGTTTAGTGACCCTCGGTACACTCCCGTGAGGCATTTTTGGTGAATTTTTGAAATCTTTCTAAAAAGGCAAATCGAACCTGTGAAAGGCTTTAACTACCACTATTGGGAGCCCTGGGGGAATAATGTGCTTTACAGTCCTATTTTCTGAGAAATCAAACATAATTTAAAAAATCTTCCGAGTTAGTGAACCGGGGTACACGCCTGAGTGTAATTTTGGTGATTTCTTAAAATCAAACTAAGGATGCCTCTTCTTGGCACCAAGTAGACTTAAGGTTACTAAGCATTGATATCTAGATGGTCCAAGTTCATTGTGACGCTATTTTTCTTAAGATTTCAACAATTCGATAAAATCTCGATGTTCAGTAACCCCCGGTACACGCCCGTGAGGCATTTTTAGTGATTACTTAAACCATTCAAAAAGGGAAATTCGAACATGTGGAAGGCTTGAGTTTCCACTATTAGGCCCCCTGGGGGTCAAATGTGCTTTACAATCCAATTTTTTGACAAATAAAACATATTTTCAAAATCCTCAGAGTTAGTGACCCGGGGTACACGCCTGTGTGTTAATTGTGAGATTTTATAAAATCAAACTAAGGATTCCTCTTCTTGACCCCAATTAGACTTAAGGTTACTAAGCATTTATTTCTAGACAGTCGAATTTCCTTTTGGCGCCATTTTTCTTTAGTGTTCAACAATTCTATAAAATCTCTACGTTTAGTGACCCCCAGTACACGACTGTGAGGCATTTTTGGTGAATTTTTGAATTCTTTCTAAAAAACCAAATCGAACCTGTGAGAGGCTTTAACTACCACTATGGGCTCCCTGGGGGAATAATGTGCTTTACAGTCCTATTTCCTGAGAAATCAAACATATTTTAAAAAATCTTCCTAATTAGTGAACCGGGGTACACGACTGAGTGTAATTTTGGTGATTTCTTATGATCAAACTAAGGATGCCTCTTATGATTGCCAAGTAGACTTAAGGTTCCTATGCATTCATATCTAGATGGTCCAAGTTCATTGTGACGCAATTTTTCTAAAGATTTCAACAATTCGATAAAATCTCTATGTTCAGTTACCCTCGGTACACGCCCGTGAGGCATTTTTAGTGATTACTTAAACCATTCAAAAATGGAAATTCGAACATGTGGAAGGCTTTAGTTTCCACTATTAGGCACCCTAGGGGTCAAATGTGCTTTACAATACCATTTTTGACAAATAAAACATATTTTTAAAATATTCGAGTTAGTGACCCACGGTACACGCCTGTGTATTAATTGTGAGATTTCCTAAAATCAAACAAAGTTTTCCTCTTCTTGTCCCCAAGTAGACTAAAGGTTACTATGCATTGATGTCTAGACAGTCGAATTTCATTTTGACACCATTTTTCTTTAGAGTTCAACAATTATGTAAAATCTCTATGTTTAGTGACCCTCGGCACACGCCCGTGAGGCATTTTTGGTGAATTTTTGAAATTTCTAAATTGGCAAAATCAAACTTGTGAAAGGCTTTAACTGCCACTATTGGGCGCCCTGGGGGAATAATGTGCTTTACAGTCCTATTTTCTGAGAAATCAAACATATTTTAGAAAATCCTCCGAGTTAGTGAACCGGGGTACATGCCTGACTGTAATTTTGGTGATATATTAAAATCAAACTAAGGATGCCTCTTCTGGTTGCCAAGTAGACTGAAGGTTCCTATGCATTGATATCTAGATGGTCCAAGTTCATTGTAACGCTATTTTTCTAAAGATTTCAACAATTCGATAAAATCTATACGTTCAGTGACCCCCGGTACACGCTCTTGAGGCATTTTTAGTGATTACTTAAACCCTTCTAAAAGGAAAAATAAAACCTGTGGAAGGCTTTAGTTTCCACTATTAGGTACCCTGGGGGTCAAATGTGCTTTACAATAGCATATTTTGACAAATAAAACATATTTTGAAAATCCTCCGAGTTAGTGACCCGGGGTACACCCCTGTGTATTAGTTGTGACATTTCTTAAAATCAAACTAATGATTCCTCTTCTTGATCCAAAGTAGACTTAAGGTCACTAAGCATTGATTTCTAGACAGTCGAATTTCATTTTGACAACATTTTTCTTTATAGTTCAACAATTCTTTAAAAACTTTATCTTTAGTGACCCCCAATACACGCCCGTGAGGCATTTTTGGTGAATTTTTGAAATTTCTAAATTGGCAAAATCAAACCTGTGAAAGTCTTTAACTGCCACAATTGGGCGCCTTGGGGTAATAATGTGCTTTACAGTCCTATTTTCTGAGAAATCAAACATATTTTGAAAATCCTTCGAGTTAGTGACCCGGGGTACACCCCTTTGTATTAGTTGTGACATTTCTTAAAATCAAACTAATGATTCCTCTTCTTGATCCAAAGTAGACTTAAGGTTACTAAGCATTGATTTCTAGACAGTCGAATTTCATTTTGACGCCATTTTTCTTTAGAGTTCAACAATTCTTTAAAATCTCTATGTTTAGTGACCCCCGGTACACGACCGTGTGGTATTTTTGGTGAATTTTTGAAACCTTTCTAAAATGGCAAAATCGAACCTGTGAAAGGCTTTAACTACCACTATTGGGCGCCCTGGGGAATAATGTGCTTTACAGTCCAATTTTCTGAGAAATAAAACATATTTTTAAAAATCCTAAGAGTTATTGAACCGGGGTACACGTCTGACTGTAATTTTGCTGATTTATTAAAATCAAACTAAGGATGCCTCTTCTGGTTGCCAAGTAGACTTAAGGTTTGTATGCAATGATATCTAGATGGTCCAATTTCATTGGGACGCTATTTTTCTAATGATTTCAATAATTCGATAAAATCTCTACGTTCAGTGACCCCTAATACACGCTCTTGAGGCATTTTTAGTGATTACTTAAACAATTCTAAAAGGAAAAATAAAACCTGTGGAAGGCTTTAGTTTCCACTATAAGGTACCCTGTGGGTCAAATGTGCTTTACAATAGCATATTTTGACAAATAAAACATATTTTGAAAATCCTCCGAGTTGGTGACCCGGGGTACACCCCTGTGTATTAGTTGTGACATTTCTTAAAATCAAACTAATGATTCCTCATCTTGATCCAAAGTAGACTTAAGGTTACTAAGCATTGATTTCTAGACAGTCTAATTTCATTTTGACAACATTTTTCTTTAGAGTTCAACAATTCTTTAAAATCTCTATGTTTAGTGACCCCCAGTACACGCCCGTGAGGCATTTTCGGTGAATTTTTGAAATCTTTCTAAAAAGGGAAAATCGAATATGTGAAAGTCTTTAACTGCCACTATTGGGCGCCCTGGGGGAATAATGTGCTTTACAGTCCTATTTTCTGAGAAATCAAACATATTTTAGAAAATACTCCGGGTTAGTGAACCGGGGTACATGCCTGACAGTAATTTCTGTGATATATTTAAATCAAACTATGGATGCCTCTTCTGGTTGCCAAGTAGACTGAATGTTCCTATACATTGATATCTAGATGGTCCAAGTTCATTGTGACGCTATTTTTCTAAGGATTTCAACAATTCGATAAAATCTCTACTTTCAGTGACCCCCGGTACACGCTCTTGAGGCATTTTTAGTGATTACTTAAACCATTCTAAAACGAAAAATCAAACCTGTGGAAGGCTTTAGTTTCCACTATGAGGCACCCTCGGGGTCAAATGTGCTTTACAATAGCATATTTTGACAAATAAATATTTTTAGAATCCTCAGAGTTAGTGACCCGTGGTACACCCCTGTGTATTAATTGTGACATTTCTTAAAATCAAACTAATGATTCCTCTTCTTGATCCGAAGTAGACTTAAGGTTACTAAGCATTGATTTCTAGACAATCGAATTTGATTTTGACGCCATTTTTATTTAGACTTCAACAATTCTATAAAATCTCTACGTTTAGTGACCCCCGGTACACGCCCGTGAAGCATTTTTGGTGAATTTTTAAAATTTCTAAATTGGCAAAATCAAACTTGTGAAAGGCTTTAACTGCCACTATTGGGCGCCCTGGGGGAATAATGTGCTTTACATTCCTATTTTCGGAGAAATCAAACATATTTTAGAAAATCCTCCGAGTTAGTGAACCGGGGTACATGCCTGACTGTAATTTTGGTGATGTATTAAAATCAAACTAAGGATGCCTCTTCTGGTTGCCAAGTAGACTTAAGGTTCTTATGCATTGATATCTAGATGGTCCAAGTACATTGTGACGCTATTTTTCTAAAGATTTCAACAATTCGATAAAATCGCTACGTTCAGTGACCCCCGGTACACGCTCTTGATTCATTTTTAGTGATTACTTAAACCATTCTAAAAGGAAAAATCAAACCTGTGGAAGGCTTTTTTCCACTATTAGGTACCCTGGGGTCAAATGTGCTTTACAATAGCATATTTTGACAAATAAAACATATTTTGAAAATCCTCCGAGTTAGTGACCCGGGGTACACCCCTGTGTATTAGTTGTGACATTTCTTAAAATCAAACTAATGATTCCTCTTCTTGATCCAAAGTAGACTTAAGGTTACTAAGCATTGATTTCTATACAGTCGAATTTCATTTTGACAACATTTTTCTTTAGAGTTCAACAATTCTTTAAAATCTCTATGTTTAGTGACCCCCGGGACACGCCCGTGAGGCATTTTTGGTGAATTTTTGAAATTTCTAAATTGGCAAAATCAAACCTGTGAAAGGCTTTAACTGCCACTATTGGGCGCCCTGGGGGAATAATGTGCTTTACAGTCCTATTTTCTAAGAAATCAAACATATTTTAGAAAATCCTTTGAGTTAGTGAACCGGGGTACACGCCTGACTGTAATTTTGGTGATATATTAAAATCAAACTAAGGATGCATTGATATCTAGATGGTACAATTTCATTGTGACGCTATTTTTCTAAAGATTTCAACAATTCGATAAAATCTCTATGTTCAGTGACCCCCGGTACACGCTCTTGAGGCATTTTTAGTGATAACTTAAACCATTCTAAAAGGGAAAATCGAACCTGTGGAAGGCTTTAGTTTCTACTATTAGGCACCCTGGGGGTCAAATGTGATTTACAATACCATATTTTGACAAATAAAACATATTTTGGAAATCCTCCGAGTTAGTGACCCGGGGTACACCCCTGTGTATTAATTGTCAGATTTCTTACAAACAAACTAAGGATTCCTCTTCTTGACCCCAAGTAGACTTAAGGTTACTAAGCATTGATTTCTAAAAAGTCGAATTTCATTTTGACGCCATTTTTGTTTAGAGTTCAACAATTCTTTAAAATCTCTATGTTTAGTGACCCCCAATACACGCCCATGAGGTATTTTTGGGGAATTTTTGAAATCTTTCTAATTTGGCAAAATCGAACCTGTGAAAGGCTTTAGCTACCACTATTGGGCGCCCTGGGGGAATAATGTGCTTTACAGTCTTATTTTCTGAGAAATCAAACATATTTTAAAAAATCCTTCCAGTTAGTGAACCGGGGTACACGCCTGAGTGTAATTTTGGTGATTTCTTAACATCAAACTAAGGATGCCCCTTCTGATTGCCAAGTAGACTTAAGGATCCTATGCATTGATATCTAGAAGGTCCAAGTTCATTGTGACGCTATTTTTCTAAATATTTCAACAAATCGATAAAATCTCTATGTTCAAAGCCCCCGGTACACGCTCGTGAGGCATTTTTAGTGATTACTTAAACCATTCAAAAAGGAAAATTCGAACATGTGGAAGGCTTTAGTTTCCACTATTAGGCTCCCATGGGGTCAAAGGTTCTTTACAATTCCATTTTTTGACAAATAAAACATATTTTCAAAACACTCCAAGTTAGTGACCCAGGGTACACGCCTGTGTATTAATTGTGAGATTTCTTAAAATCAAACTAAGGATTCCTCTTCTTGACCCCAAGTAGACTTAAGTTTCTAAGCATTGATTTCTAGACAGTTGAATTTCGTTTTGACTCCATTTTTATTTAGAGTTCAACAATTCTTTAAAATCTCTATGTTTAGTGACCCTCGGTACACTCCCGTGAGGCATTTTTGGTGAATTTTTGAAATCTTTCTAAAAAGGCAAATCGAACCTGTGAAAGGCTTTAACTACCACTATTGGGCGCCCTGGGGGAATAATGTGCTTTACAGTCCTATTTTCTGAGAAATCAAACATATTTTAAAAAATCTTCCGAGTTAGTGAACCGGGGTACACGCCTGAGTGTAATTTTGGTGATTTCTTAAAATCAAACTAAGGATGCCTCTTCTTGGCACCAAGTAGACTTAAGGTTACTAAGCATTGATATCTAGATGGTCCAAGTTCATTGTGACGCTATTTTTCTTAAGATTTCAAGAATTCGATAAAATCTCTATGTTAAATGACCCTCGGTACACGCTCGTGAGGCATTTTTAGAGATTATTTAAACCATTCTAAAAGGGAAAATCGAACCTGTGGAAGGCTTTAGTTTCTACTATTAGGCACCCTGGGGGTCAAATGTGATTTACAATACCATATTTTGACAAATAAAACATATTTTGAAAATCCTCCGAGTTAGTGACCCGGGGTACACCCCTGTGTATTAATTGTCAGATTTCTTACAAACAAACTAAGGATTCCTCTTCTTGACCCCAAGTAGACTTAAGGTTACTAAGCATTGATTTCTAAAAAGTCGAATTTCATTTTGACGCCATTTTTGTTTAGAGTTCAACAATTCTTTAAAATCTCTATGTTTAGTGACCCCCAATACACGCCCATGAGGTATTTTTGGGGAATTTTTGAAATCTTTCTAATTTGGCAAAATCGAACCTGTGAAAGGCTTTAGCTACCACTATTGGGCGCCCTGGGGGAATAATGTGCTTTACAGTCTTATTTTCTGAGAAATCAAACATATTTTAAAAAATCCTTCCAGTTAGTGAACCGGGGTACACGCCTGAGTGTAATTTTGGTGATTTCTTAACATCAAACTAAGGATGCCCCTTCTGATTGCCAAGTAGACTTAAGGATCCTATGCATTGATATCTAGAAGGTCCAAGTTCATTGTGACGCTATTTTTCTAAATATTTCAACAAATCGATAAAATCTCTATGTTCAAAGCCCCCGGTACACGCTCGTGAGGCATTTTTAGTGATTACTTAAACCATTCAAAAAGGAAAATTCGAACATGTGGAAGGCTTTAGTTTCCACTATTAGGCTCCCATGGGGTCAAAGGTTCTTTACAATTCCATTTTTTGACAAATAAAACATATTTTCAAAACACTCCAAGTTAGTGACCCGGGGTACACGCCTGTGTATTAATTGTGAGATTTCTTAAAATCAAACTAAGGATTCCTCTTCTTGACCCCAAGTAGACTTAAGTTTCTAAGCATTGATTTCTAGACAGTTGAATTTCGTTTTGACTCCATTTTTATTTAGAGTTCAACAATTCTTTAAAATCTCTATGTTTAGTGACCCTCGGTACACTCCCGTGAGGCATTTTTGGTGAATTTTTGAAATCTTTCTAAAAAGGCAAATCGAACCTTTGAAAGGCTTTAACTACCACTATTGGGTGCCCTGGGGGAATAATGTGCTTTACAGTCCTATTTTCTGAGAAATCAAACATATTTTAAAAAATCTTCCGAGTTAGTGAACCGGGGTACACGCCTGAGTGTAATTTTGGTGATTTCTTAAAATCAAACTAAGGATGCCTCTTCTTGGCACCAAGTAGACTTAAGGTTACTAAGCATTGATATCTAGATGGTCCAAGTTCATTGTGACGCTATTTTTCTTAAGATTTCAAGAATTCGATAAAATCTCTATGTTAAATGACCCTCGGTACACGCTCGTGAGGCATTTTTAGAGATTATTTAAACCATTCTAAAAGGGAAAATCGAACCTGTGGAAGGCTTTAGTTTCCACTATTAGGCCCCCTGGGTGTCAAATGTGCTTAACAATACCATTTTTTGACAAATAAATAATATTTTCAAAATCCTCCGAGTTAGTGACCCGGGGTACACGCCTGTGCATTAATTGTGAGATTTCTTAAAATCAAACTAAGAATTCCTCTTCTTGTCCCCAAGTAGACTTAAGGTTACTATGCATTGATGTCTAGACAGTCGAATTTCATTTTGACACCATTTTTCTTTAGAGTTAAACAATTATTTAAAAGCTCTATGTTTAGTGAACCCCGGTACACGCCCGTGAGGCATTTTTGGTGAATTTTTGAAATTTATAAATTGGCAAAATCAAACTTGTGAAAGGCTTTAACCGCCACTATTGGGCGCCCTGGGGGAATAATGTGCTTTACAGTCCTATTTTCTGAGAAATCAAACATATTTTAGAAAATCCTCCGAGTTAGTGAACCGGGGTACATGCCTGACTGTAATTTTGGTGATATATTAAAATAAAACTAAGGATGCCTCTTCTGGTTGCCAAGTAGACTGAAGGTTCCTATGCATTGATATCTAGATGGTCCAAGTTCATTGTGATGCTATTTTAATAAAGATTTCAACAATTTTATAAAATCTCTACGTTCAGTGATCCCCGGTACACGCTCTTGAGGCATTTTTAGTGATTACTTAAACCATTCTAAAAGGAAAAATCAAACCTGTGGAAGGCTTTATGTTTCCACTATCAGGTACCCTGGGGGTCAAATGTGCTTTACAATAGCATATTTTGACAAATAAAACATATTTTGAAAATCCTCCGAGTTAGTGACCCGGGGTACACCCCTGTGTATTAGTTGTGACATTTCTTAAAATCAAACTAATGATTCCTTTTCTTGATCCAAAGTAGACTTAGGGTTACTAAGCATTGATTTTTAGACAGTCGAATTTCATTTTGACAACATTTTTCTTTAGAGTTCAACAATTCTTTAAAATCTCTATGTTTAGTGACCCCCGGTACACGCCCGTGAGGCATTTTTGGTGAATTTTTGAAATTTCTAAATTGGCAAAATCAAACCTGTGAAAGGCTTTAACTGCCACATTTGGGCGCCTTGGGGGAATAATGTGCTTTACAGTCCTACTTTCTGAGAAATCAAACGTATTTTAGAAAATCCTCCGAGTTAGTGAACCGGGGTACACGCCAGACTGTAATTTTGGTGATATATTAAAATCAAACTAAGTATGCCTCTTCTAGTTGCCAAGTAGACTGAATGTTCCTATACATTGATATCTATATGGTCCAAGTTCATTGTGATGCTATTTTTCTAAAGATTTCAACAATTCGATAAAATCTCTACGTTCAGTGACCCCCGGTACACTCTATTGAGGCATTTTTAGTGATTACTTAAACCATTCTAAAAGGAAAAATCAAACCTGTGGAAGGCTTTAGTTTACACTATTAGGCACCCTGGGGGTCAAATGTGCTTTACAATAGCATATTTTGACAAATAAAACATATTTTGAAATTCTCTGAGTTAGTGACCCGGGGTACACCCCTTTGTATTAGTTGTGACATTTCTTAAAATCAAACTAATGATTCCTCTTCTTGATCAAAAGTAGACTTAAGGTTACTAAGCATTGATTTCTAGACAGTCGAATTTCATTTTGACGCCATTTTTCTTTAGAGTTCAACAATTCTTTAAAATCTCTATGTTTAGTTACCCCCGGTACACGACCGTGAGGTATTTTTGGTGAATTTTTGAAACCTTTCTAAAATGGCAAAATCGAACCTGTGAAAGGCTTTAACTACCACTATTGGGCGCCCTGGGGAATAATGTGCTTTACAGTCCTATTTTCTGAGAAATAAAACATATTTTTGAAAATCCTCAGAGTTAGTGAACCAGGGTACACGCCTGACTGTAATTTTATTGATTTATTAAAATCAAACTAAGGATGCCTCTTCTGGTTGCCAAGCAGGCTGAAGGTTTGTATGCATTGATATCTAGATGGTCCAATTTCATTGGGACGCTATTTTTCTAATGATTTCAACAATTCGATAAAATCTCTACGTTCAGTGACCCCCGGTACACGCTCTTGAGGCATTTTTAGTGATTACTTAAACCATTCTAAAAGGAAAAATCAAACCTGTGGAAGGCTTTAGTTTCCACTATTAGGTACCCGTTGGGTCAAATGTGCTTTACAATAGCATATTTTGACAAATAAAACATATTTTGAAAATCCTCCGAGTTAGTGACCCGGGGTACACCCCTGTGTATTAGTTGTGACATTTCTTCAAATCAAACTAATGATTCCTCTTCTCGATCCAAAGTAGACTTAAGGTTACCAAGCATTGATTTCTAGACAGTCGAATTTCATTTTGACAACATTTTTCTTTAGAGTTCAACAATTCTGTAAAATATCTATGTTCAGTGACCCCCAATACACGCCCGTGAGGCGTTTTTGGTGAATTTTTGAAATTTCTAAATTGGCAAAATCAAACCTGTGAATGGCTTTAACTGCCACTATTGGGCGCCCTGGGGGAAGAATATGCTTTACAGTCCTTTTTTTCTGAGAAATCAAACATATTTTAGAAAATACTCCGGGTTAGTGAACCGGGGTACATGCCTGACTGTAATTTCTGTGATATATTTAAATCAAACTATGGATGCCTCTTCTGGTTGCCAAGTAGACTGAATGTTCCTATACATTGATATCTAGATGGTCCAAGTTCATTGTGACGCTATTTTTCTAAGGATTTCAACAATTCGATAATATCTCTACGTTTAGTGACTCCCGGTACACGCTCTTGAGGCATTTTTAGTGATTACTTAAACCATTCTAAAAGCAAAAATATAACATGTGGAAGGCTTTATTTTCCACTATCAAGTACCCTGGGGGTCAAATGTGCTTTACAAATGCATATTCTGACAAATAAAAGATATTTTGAAAATCCTCAGAGTTAGTGACCCGGGGTACACCCCTGTGTATTAATTGTGACATTTCGTAAAATCAAACTAATGATTCCTCTTCTTGATCCAAAGTAGACTTAAGGTTACTAAGCATTGATTTCTAGACAGTCGAATTTAATTTTG
Source organism: Patellifolia procumbens (assembly GCA_947645195.1). Classification (NCBI taxonomy): domain Eukaryota; kingdom Viridiplantae; phylum Streptophyta; class Magnoliopsida; order Caryophyllales; family Amaranthaceae; genus Patellifolia; species Patellifolia procumbens. The sequence continues at coordinate 93,278 of CANSGD010000576.1, read as the reverse complement.
ACACCATTTTTCTTTAGAGTTCAACAATTCTTTAAAATCTCTATGTTTAGTGACCCCCGGTACACGCCCGTGAGGCATTTTTGGTGAATTTTTGAAACCTTTCTAAAAAGGAAAAATCGAACCTGTGAAAGGCTATGACTTCCACTATTGGGCACCCTGGGGAATAATGTGCTTTACAATCCTATTTTCTGAGAAATCAAACATATTTTACAAAATCTTCCGAGTTAGTGAACCGGGGTACACTCCAGAGTGTAATTTTGGTGATTTCTTAAAATCAAACTAAGGGTGCCTCTTCTGAATGCCAAGTAGACTTAAGGTTCCTATACATTGCTATCTAGATAGTCCAAGTTCACTGTGACGCTATTTTTCTAAAGATTTCAACAATTCAATAAAATCTCTATGTTCAGTGACCCCCAGTACACGCCCGTGAGGCATTTTTAGTGATTACTTGAAACCATTATAAAAGGGAAAATCGAACAAGTGGAAGGATTTTGTTTCCACTATTAGGCACCCTGGATGTGAAATGTTCTTTACAGAACCAATTTTTTACAAATAGAACATATTTTCAAAATCCTCCGAGTTGGTGACCCGGGGTACACGCCTGTGTATTAATTGTGAGATTTCATAAAATCAAACTAAGGATTCCTCTAATTGACCCCAAGTAGACTTAAGGTTACTAAGCAATGATTTCTAGAAAGTCGAATTTCCTTTTGGCGCCATTTTTCTTTAGAGTTCAACAATTCTTTAAAATCTCTTTTAGTGATTCCCGGTACACGCCCGTGAGGCATTTTTGGTGAATTTTTGAAAACTTTCTAAAAATTCAAAATCGAACCTGTGAAAGGCTTTGACTTCCACTATTGGGCACCCTGGGGAATAATGTGCTTTACAGTCCTATTTTCTAAGAAATCAAACAAATTTTAGAAAATCCTCCGAGTTAGTGAACCGGGGTACACTCCTGTGTGTAATTTTGGTGATTTCTTAAAATCAAAATAAGGATGCCTCTTCTGGTTGCCAAGTATACTTAAGGTTCCTATGCATTTCTATCTTGATATCCAAGTTCACGGTGACGCTATTTTTCTATAGATTTCAACAATTCAATAAAATCTCTATGTTCAGTGACCCCCGGTACATGCCCGTGAGACATTTTTAGTCATTACTTGAAATCATTCTAAAAGGGAAAATCGAACCTGTGGATGACTTTAGTTTCCACTATTAGGCACCCTAGAGGTGAAATGTGCTTAACAGTACCATTTTTTGACAAATAAGACATATTTTCAAAATCCTCCGAGTTAGTGACCCGGGGTACACGCCTGTGTATTAATTGTGAGATTTCATAAAATCAAACTAAGGATTCCTCTTCTTGACCCCAAGTAGACTTAAGGTTACTAAGCAATGATTTCTAGACAGTCGAATTTCCTTTTGGCGCCATTTTTCTTTAGAGTTCAACAATTCTTTAAAATCTCTTCTAGTGATTCCCGGTACACGCCCGTGAGGCATTTTTGGTGAATTTATGAAAACTTTCTAAAAATGCAAAATCGAGCCTGTGAAAGGCTTTGACTTCCACTATTGGGCACCCTCGGGAATAATGTGCTTTACAATCCTATTTTCTGAGAAATGAAACATATTTTAGAAAATCTTCCGAGTTAGTGAACCGGGGTACACTCCAGAGTGTAATTTTGGTGATTTCTTAAAATCAAACTAAGGGTGCCTCTTCTGGTTGCCAAGTAGACTTAAGGTTCCTATGCATTGCTATCTAGACAGTCCAAGTTCACGGTGACGCTATTTTTCTAAAGATTTCAACAATTTAATAAAATCTCTATGTTCAGTGACCCCAGGTACACGCCCGTGAGGCATTTTTAGTGAGTACTTGAAACCATTATAAAAGGGAAAATCGAACCTGTGGAAGGATTTAGTTTCCACTATTAGGCACCCTGGATGTGAAATGTTCTTAACAGTACCATTTTTTTACAAAAAGAACATATTTTCAAAATCCTCCGAGTCGATGACCCGGGGTACACGCCTGTGTATTAATTGTGAGATTTCTTAAAATCAAACTAAGGATTCTTCTTCTTGACCCCAAGTAGACTTAAGGTTACTAAGCATTGATTTCTAGACAGTCGAATTTCCCTTTGGCGCCATTTTTCTTTAGAGTTTAACAATTCTTTAAAATCTCTACTTTTAGTGACCCGCGGTACACACCCGTGAGGCATTTTCGGTGAATTTTTGAAATCTTTCTAAAAAGGCAAAATCGAACTTGTGAAAGGCTTTAACAACCACTATTGGGCAGCCTGGGGGAATAATGTGCTTTACAGTCCTATTTTCTGAGAAATCAAACATATTTTAGAAAATCCTCCGAGTTAGTAAACCGGGGTACACGCCTGAGTGTAATTTTGGTGATTTCTTAAAATCAAACTAAGGGTGCCTCTTCTGGTTTCCAAGTAGACTTAAGGTTCCTATGCATTGCTATCTAGATAGTCCAAGTTCACTATGACGCTATTTTTCTATAGATTTCAACAATTCAATAAAATCTCTATGTTCAGTGACCCCCGGTAGACGCCCGTGAGGCATTTTTAGTGATTACTTGAAACCATTCTAAAATGGAAAATCGAACCTGTGGAAGACTTTAGTTTCCACTATTAGGCACCCTGGAGGTGAAATGTGCTTAACAGAAACAATTTTTGACAAATAAGACATATTTTAAAAATCCTCCGAGTTGGTGACCCGGGGTACACGCCTGTGTATTAATTGTGAGATTTCGTAAAATCAAACTCAGGATTCCTCTTCTTGACCCCAAGTAGACTTAAGGTTACTAAGCAATGAAATCTAGACAGCCGAATTTCCTTTTGGCGCCATTTTTCTTTAGAGTTCAACAATTCTTTAAAATCTCTACGTTTAGTGATCCCCGGTACACGCTTGTGAGGCATTTTTGGTGAATTTTTGAAATCTTTCTAAAAAGGCAAAATTGAACCTGTGAAAGGCTTTAACTACCACTATTGGGCGCCCTGGGGGAATAATGTGCTTTACAGTCCTATTTTCTGAGAAATCAAACATATTTTAGAAAATCTTCCGAATTAGTGAACCGGGTTACACGACTGAGTGTAATTTTTGTGATTTCTTAAAATCAAACTAAGGATGCCTCTTCTGGTTGCCAAGTAGAATTAAGGTTCCTATGCATTGCTATCTAGATAGTCCAAGTTTACTGTGACGTTATTTTTCTACAGATTTCAACAATTCGATAAATTCTCTATGTTCAGTAACCCCTGGTACACGCCCGTGAGGCATTTTTAGTGATTACTTGAAACCATTCTAAAAGGGAAAATCGAATCTGTAGAAGACTTTAGTTTCCACTATTAGGCACCCTAAAGGTCAAATGTGCTTTACAGTACCATTTTTTGACAAATAGAACATATTTTCAAAATCCTCCGACTTAGTGACCCGGGGTACACGCCTGTTTATTAATTGTGAGATTTCTTAAAATCAAACTAAGGATTCCTCTTCTTGACCCCAAGTAGACTTAAGGTTACTAAGCATTGATTTCTAGACAGTCGAATTTCCTTTTGGCGATATTTTTCTTTAGAGTTCAACAATTCTTTAAAATCTCTACGTTTAGTGACCCCCGGTACACGCCTGTGAGGAATTTTTGGTGAATTTTTGAAATCTGTCTAAAAAGGAAAAATCGAACCTCTGAAAGGTTTTAACTACCACTATTGGGCGCCCTGGGGAATAATGTTCTTTACAGTCCTATTTTCTATAAAATCAAACATATTTCACAAAATCTTCCGAATTAGTGAACAGGGGTACACGACTGAGTGTAATTTTGGTGATTTCTTAAAATAAAACTAAGGATGCCTCTTCTGGTTGCCAAGTATACATTGATATCTAGATGGTCCAAGTTCATTGTGACGCTATTTTTCTTAAGATTTCAACAATTCGATAAATTTTCGACGTTCATTGACCCCTAATACACGCCCGTGAGGCATTTTTAGTGATTACTTGAAACTATTCTAAAAGGGAAAATCGAACCTGTGCAGGATTTGGTTTCCACTATTAGGCACCTTGGAGGTGAAATGTGCTTTACAGTACCATTTTTTGACAAATAGAACATATTTTCAAAATCCTCCGAGTTAGTGACCCGTGGTACACGCCTGTGTATTAATTGTGAGATTTCTTAAAATCAAACTAAGGATTCTTCTTCTTGACCCCAAGTAGACTTAAGGTTACTAAGCATTGATTTCTAGACAGTCGAATTTCCTTTTGGCGCCATTTTTCTTTAGAGTTCAACAATTCTTTAAAATCTCTACTTTTAGTGACCCGCGGTACACGCCCCGTGAGGCATTTTCAGTGAATTTTTGAAATCTTTCTAAAAAGGCAAAATCGAACCTGTGAAAGGCTTTAACTACCACTATTGGGCAACCTGGGGGAATAATGTGCTTTACAGTCCTATTTTCTGAGAAATCAAACATATTTTAGAAAATCCTCCGAGTTAGTAAACCGGGGTACACGCCTGAGTGTAATTTTGGTGATTTCTTAAAATCAAACAAAGGATGCCTCTTCTGGTTGCCAAGTAGACTTAAGGTTCCTATGCATTGCTATCTAGATAGTCCAAGTTCACTATGACGCTATTTTTCTAAAGACTTCAACAATTCAATAAAATCTCTATGTTCAGTGACCCCCTGTAGACGCCCGTGAGGCATTTTTAGTCATTACTTGAAACCATTCTAAATTGGAAAATCGAACCTGTGGAAGACTTTAGTTTCCACTATTAGGCACCTTGGAGGTGAAATGTTCTTTACAGTACCATTTTATGACAAATAGAACACATTTTCAAAATCCTCCGAGTTAGTGACCCGGGGTACACGCTTGTGTATTAATTGTGAGATTTCGTAAAATCAAACTCAGGATTCCTCTTCTTGACCCCAAGTAGACTTAAGGTTACTAAGCATTGATTTCTAGATAATCGAATTTCCTTTTGGCGCCATTTTTCTTTAGAGTTCAACAATTCTTTAAAATCTCTACGTTTAGTGACCCCCGGTACACGCCTGTGAGGCATTTTCGATGAATTTTTGAAATCTTTCTAAAAAGGCAAATTCGAACCTGTGAAAGGTTTTAACTACCACTATTGGGCGCCCTGGGGAATAATGTGCTTTAAAATCCTATTTTCTGAGAAATCAAACATATTTTAAAAAATCTTCCGAATTAGTGAACCGGGTTACACGCCTGAGTGTAATTTTGGTGATTTCTTAAAGTCAAACTAAAGATGCCTCTTCTGGTTGCCAAGTAGACTTAAGGTTCCTATGCATTTCTATCTAGATAGTCCAAGTTTACTGTGACGCTATTTTTCTAAAGATTTCAACAATTCAATAAAATCTCTATGTTCAATGACCCCCGGTACACGCCAGTGAGGCATTTTTAGTGATTACTTGAAACCATTCTAAAAGGGAAAATCGAACCTGTAGAAGACTTTAGTTTCCACTATTAGGCACCCTGGAGGTGAAATGTGCTTTACAGTACCATTTTTTGACAAATAAGACACATTTTCAAAATCTTCCGAGTTAGTGACCCGGGGTACACGCCTGTATATTAATTGTGAGATTTCATAAAATCAAACTAAGGATTCCTCTTTTTGACTCCAAGTAGACTTAAGGTTACTAAGCAATGATTACTAAATAGTCGAATTTCCTTTTGGCGCCATTTTTCTTTATAGTTCAACAATTCTTTAAAATCTCTATGTTTAGTGACCCCCGGTACACGCCTGTGAGGTATTTTTGGTGAATTTTTGAAATCTTTCTAAAAAGGCAAAATCGAACCTGTGAAAGGCTTTAACTACCACTATTGGGCGCCCTGAGGGAATAATGTGCTTTACAGTCCTATTTCCTGAGAAATCAAACATTTTTTTAAAAAATCTTCCGAATTAGTGAACCGGGGTACACGACTGAGTGTAATTTTGGTGATTTCTTAAAATAAAACTAAGGATGCCTCTTCTGGTTGCGAAGTAGACAAAAGGTTCCTATGCATTGATATCTAGATGGTCCAAGTTCATTATGACGCTATTTTTCTTAAGATTTCAACAATTTGATAAATTTTCTATGTTCATTGACCCCGAATACACGCCCGTGAGGCATTTTTAGAAATTACTTGAAACTATTCTAAAAGGGTAAATCGAACCTGTGCAGGATTTAGTTTCCACTATTAGGCACCTTGGAGGTGAAATGTTCTTTACAGTACCATTTTATGACAAATAGAACATATTTTCAAAATCCTCCGAGTTAGTGACCCGGGGTACACGCTTGTGTATTAATTGTGAGATTTCTTAAAATCAAACTAAGGATTCCGCTTCTTGACCCCAAGTAGACTTAAGGTTACTAAGCATTAATTTCTAGACAGTCGAATTTCCTTTTGGCGCCATTTTTCTTTAGAGTTCAACAATTCTTTAAAATCTCTACGTTTAGTGACCCCCGGTACACGCCTGTGAGGCATTTTCGATGAATTTTTGAAATCTTTCTAAAAAGGCAAATTCGAACCTGTGAAAGGTTTTAACTACCACTATTGGGCGCCCTGGGGAATAATGTGCTTTAAAATCCTATTTTCTGAGAAATCAAACATATTTTAAAAAATCTTCCGAATTAGTGAACCGGGGTACACGACTGAGTGTAATTTTGTTGATTTCTTAAAATAAAACTAAGGATGCATCTTCCGGTTGCCAAGTAGACATTGATATCTAGATGGTCCAAGTTCATTGTGACGCTATTTTTCTTAAGATCTCAACAATTCGATAAATTCTCTATGTTCAGTGACCCCCGGTACACGCCCATGATGCTTTACAGTATAATTTTTTTACAAATAAGACATATTTTCAAAATCCTCCGAGTTAGTGACCCGGGGTACACGCCCGTGTATTAATTGTGAGATTTCAAAAAATCAAACTAAGGATTCCTCTTCTTGACCCCAAGTAGAATTAAAGTTACTAAGCAATGATTCCTCGACAGTCGAATTTCCTATTGACGCCATTTTTCTTTAGAGTTCAACAACTCTTTAAAATCTCTACGTTTAGTGATCCCCGGTACACGCCTTTGAGGCATTTTTGGTGAATTTTTGAAATCTTTCTAAAAAGGCAAAATCGAACCTGTGAAAGGCTTTAACTACCACTATTGGGCACCCTGGGGGAATAATGTGCATTACAGTCCTATTTTATGAGAAATCAAACATATTTTAAAAAATCTTCCGATTTAGTGAACCGGGGTACACGACTGAGTGTAATTTTGGTGATTTCTTAAAATAAAACTAAGGATGCCTCTTCTAGTTGCCAAGTAGACAACAGGTTCCTATGCATTGATATCTAGATGGTCCAAGTTCAATGTGACGCTATTTTTCTTAAGATTTCAACAATTCGATTAATTCTCTATGTTCAGTGACCCCCGGTACACGCCCGTGAGAAATTTTTAGTGATTACTTGAAACCATTCTAAAAGGGAAAATCGAACCTGTGGAAGGATTTACTTTCCACTATTAGGCACCCTGGAGGTGAAATGTGCTTTACAGTACCATTTTTTGACAAATAGAACATATTTTCAAAATCCTCCGAGTTAGTGACCCGGGGTACACGCCTGTGTATTAATTGTGAGATTTCTTAAAATCAAACTAAGGATTCCTCTTCTTGACCCTAAGTAGACTTAAGGTTACTAAGCATTGATTTCTAGACAGTCGAATTTCCTTTTGGCGCCTTTTTTCTTTAGAGTTCAACAATTCTTTAAAATCTCTACGTTTAGTGACCCCCGCTACACACCCGTGAGCCATTTATGGTGAATTTTTGAAATCCTTCCAAAAAGGATAAATCGAACATCTGAAAGGCTTTAACTACCACTATTGGGCACCCTGGGGGAATAATGTGCTTTAGAGTCCTATTTTCTGAGAAATCAAACATATTTTAAAAAATCCTCCGAGTTAGTGAACCGGGGTACACGCCTTAGTGTAATTTTGGTGATTTCTTAAAACCAAACTAAGGATGCCTCTTCAGGTTCCAAGTAGACTTAAGGTTCCTATGAATTGCTATCTAGATAGTCCAAGTTCACTGTGACGCTCTTTTTCTAAAGATTTAAACTATTCAATAAAATCTCTATGTTCAGTGACCCCCAGTACACGCCAATGAGGCATTTTTAGTGATTACTTGAAACTATTCTATAAGGGAAAATTGAACCTGTGGAAGACTTTAGTTTCCACTATTAGGCACCTTGGAGGTGAAATGTGCTTTACAGTACCATTTTTTGACAAATAAGACATATTTTCAAAATTCTCCGAGCTAGTGACCCGGGGTATACGCCTGTGTATTAATTGAGAGTTTTCATAAAATCAAACTAAGGATTCCTCTTCTTGACCAAAAGTAGACTTAAGGTTACTAAGAAATGATTTCTAGACAGTCGAATTTCCTTTTGGCGCCATTTTTCACTAGAGTTCAACAATTCTTTAAAATCTCTATGTTTAGTGATCCCCAGTACACGCCTGTGAGGCATTTTTGGTTAATTTTTTAAATCTTTCTAAAAAGGAAAAATCGAACCTGTGAAAGGCTTTATCTACCACTATTGGGCGCCCTGGGGGAATAATGTTATTTACAGTCATATTTTATGAGAAATCAAACATATTTTAGAAAATCCTCCGAGTTAGTGAACCGGGATACTTGCCTGAGTGTAATATTGGTGATTTCTTAAAATCAAACTAAGGATGCCTCATCTGGTTGCCAAGTAGACTTAAGGTTCCTATAAATTGCTATCAAGATAGTCCAAGTTCACTGTGACGCTATTTTTCTACAGAATTCAACAATTCGATAAAATCTCTATGTTCAGTGACCCCCGGTACACGCTGGTGAGGTATTTTTAGTTAGTACTTGAAACCATTCTAAAATGGAAAATCGAACCTGTGGAAGACTTTAGTTTCCACTATTAGGCACCCTGGAGGCGAAATGTGCTTTACAGTACCATTTTTGGACAAATAAAAAAAAAATTCAAAATCCTCCGAGTTAGTGACCCGGGGTACACGCTTGTGTATTAATTGTGAGATTTCTTAAAATCAAACTAAGGATTCCTCTTTTTGACCCCAAGTAGAGTCAAGGTTACTAAGCATTGATTTCTAGACAGTCGAATTTCCTTTTGGCGCCATTTTGCTTTAGAGTTCAATAATTCTTTAAAATCTCTACTTTTTGTGACCCCCGGTACACGCCCGTGAGGCATTTTTGGTGAATTTTTGAAACCATTCTAAAAGGGAAAATCGAACCTGTGGTAGACTTTAGTTTCCACTATTAGGAAACCTGGAGGTGAAATGTGCTTTACAGTACCTTTTTTTTTGACAAATAGAATATATTTTCAAAATCCTCTCAGTTAGTGACCCGGGGTACACGCCTGTGTATTAATTTTGAGATTTCTTAAAATCAAACTAATTATTCCTCTTCTTGACCCCAAGTAGACTAAAGATTAATAAGCATTGATTTCTAGACAGTGTAATTTCCTTTTGGCGCCATTTTTCTTTAGAGTTCAACAATTCTTTAAAATCTCTACGTTTAGTGACCCCCGGTACATGCCCGTGAGACATTTTTAGTGAATTTTTGAAATATTTCTAAAAAGGCAAAATCGAACCTGTGAAAGGCATTAACTACCACTATTGGGCGCCCTGGGGGAATAATGTGCTTTACAGTGCTTTTTTCTGAGAAATCAAACATATTTTAGAAAATCCTCCAAGTTAGTGAACCAGGGTACACTCCTGAGTGTAATTTTGGTGATTTATTAAAATCAAACTAAGGATGCCTCTTCTGGTTGCAAAGTAGACTTAAGTTTCCTATGCATTACTATCTAGATAGTACAAGTTCACTGTGACGCTATTTTTCTAAAGATTTCAACAATTCAATAAAATCTCTACGTTCAGTGACCCCCGGTACACGCCCGTTAGGCATTTTAAGTGATTACTTGAACCCATTCTAAAAGGAAAAATCGAACATGTGGAAGACTTTAGTTTCCACTATTATCCACCCTAGAGGTGAAATGTGCTTTACAGTACCATTTTTTGACTAATAAGACATATTATAAAATCCTCCGAGTTAGTGACCCGGGGTACACGCCTGTGCATTAATTGTGAGATTTCATAAAATCAAACTAATTTTTCCTCTTCTTGACCCCAAGTAGACTTAAGGTTACTAAGGATTTATTTCTAGACAGTTGAATTTTAGTTTGAGGCCATTTTTCTTTAGAGTTCAGCAATTCTTTAAAATCTCTATGTTTAGTGACCGCCGGTACACGCCCGTGAGGCATATTTTGTGAATTTTTGAAACCTTTATAAAATGGCAATATCGATCCTGTAAAAGGGTTTAACTACCACTATTGGGCACCCTGGAGGAATAATGTGCTTTACCGTCCTATTTTCTGAGAAATTAAACATATTTTAAAAAATCTTCCGAGTTAGTGAAATGGGGTACACGACTGAGTGTAATTTTAGTGATTTCTTAAAATAAAACTAAGAATGCCTCTTTTGGTTGCAAAGTAGACAAAAGGTTCCTATGCATTGATATCTAGATGGTCCAAGTTCATTGTGACGCTATTTTTCTTAAGATTTCAACAATTCGATAAATTCTCTATGTTCAGTGACCCCGGTACACGCCCGTGAGGCATTTTTAGTGATTACTTGAAACCATTATAAAAGGGAAAATAGAACCTGTGGAAGGCTTTAGTTTCCTCTATTAGGCACCCTCGGGGTGAAATGTGCTTTACAGTACCATTTTTTGACAAATGTAACATATTTTCAAAATCCACCAAGTTAGTGACCCGGGGTACACGCCTTTGTATTAATTGTGAGATTTCTTAAAATCAAACTAAGGATTCCGCTTCTTAACCCCCAGTAGGCTCAAGGTTACTATGCATTTATTTCTAGACAGTCAAATTTCCTTTTGGCCCCATTTTTCTTTAGGGTTAAACCATTCTTTAAAATCTCTACGTTTAGTGACTTCCGATACACGCCCGTGAGACATTTTTGAAATCTTTCTAAAAAGGTAAAAAGCAACCTGTGAAAGGCTTTAACTACCACTATTGGGTGCCTTGGGGGAATAATGTGCTTTACAGTCTTATTTTCTTAGAAATCAAACATATTTTAGAAAATCCTCCGAGTTAGTGAATCGGGGTACACGCCTGAGTGTAATTTTTGTTATTTCTTAAAATCAAACTAAGGATGCCTCTTCTGGTTGCCAAGTAGACTGAAGGTTCTTATGCATTGATATCTAGATGGTCCAAGTTCATTGTGACACTTTTATTCTTAATATTTCACAATTCGATAAAATCTCTATGTTCAGTGACCCCCGGTACACGCCCGTGAGGCATTTTTAGAGATTACTTGAAACCATTCTAAAAGGGAAAATCGAACCTGTGGAAGGCTTTTGTTTCCTCTATTAGGCACCCGGGAGGTGAAATGTGTTTTAAAGTAACATTCTTTAACAAATAAAACATATTTTCAAAATCCTCCGAGTTAGTGACCCGGGGTACACGCCTGTGTATTAATTGTGAGATTTCTTAAAATCAAACTAAGGATTCATCTTCTTGACCCCAAGTATATTTAAGGTTACTAAGTATTGATTCCTAGACCGTGTAATTTCCTTTTAGCGCCATTTTTCTTTAGAGTTCAACAATTCTTTAAAATCTCTACGTTTAGTGACCCCCGGTACACGCCCGTGAGGCATTTTTTGTGAGTTTTAGAAATCTTTCTAAAAAGGCCAAATCGAACCAGTGAAAGGCTTAAACTATCACTATCGAGCGCCCTGGGGGAATAATGTGCTTTACAGTCCTATTTTCTGAGAAATCAAACATATTTTGAGAAAATCTTCCGAGTTAGTGAACCGGGGTACACGCCTGAGTGTAATTTTGGTGATTGCTTAAAATCAAACTAAGGATGCCTCTTCTGGTTGCCAAGTAGACTTAAGGTTACTATGCATTGCTATCTAGATAGTCCAAGTTCACTGTGACGCTATTTTTCTAAAGATTTCAACAATTCGATAAAATATCTATGTTAAGTGACCCCCGGTACACGCCCCTGAGGCATTTTTAGTGATACTTGAAACCATTCTAAAAGGGAAAATCGAACCTGTGGAAGACTTTAGTTTCCACTATTAGGCACCCTGGAGGTGAAATGTGCTTTACAGTACAATTTTTTGACAAATAAGACATATTTTCAAAATCCTCCGAGTTAGTGACCCGGGGTAAACTTTTGTGTATTAATTGTGAGATTTCATAAAATCAAACTAAGGATTCCTCTTCTTGACCCCAAGTAGACTTAAGGTTACTAAGCATTGAATTCTAGACAGTTGAATTTTATTTTGACGCCATACTTCTTTAGAGTTCAAAAATTCTATAAAATCTCTATGTTTCGTGACCCCCGGTACACGCCCGTGAGGCATATTTGGTGAATTTTTGAAATCTTTCTAAAATGGAAAAATCGAACCTGTGAAAGGGTTTAACTACCACTATTAGGCGCCCTGGGGAATAATGTGCTTTACCGTCCTATTTTCTGAGAAATCAAACATATTTTAAAAAATCTTCCGACTTAGTAAACCGGGGTACACGACTGAGTGTAATTTTAGTGATTTCTTAAAATAAAACTAAGTAAGCCTTTTTTTGTTGCCAAGTAGACAAAAGGTTCCTATGCATTGATATCTAGATAGTCCAAGTTCATTGTGATGCTATTTTTCTATAAATTTCAACAATTCGATAAAATCTCTATGTTCAGTGACCCCTGATACACGCCCTTGAGGCATTTTTTAGTGATTACTTGAAACCATTCTAAAACGGAAAAATCGAACTTGTGGAAGACTTTAGTTTCCACTATTAGGCACCCTGGAGGTGAAATGTGCTTTTCAGTACCATTTTTTGACAAATAAGACATATTTTGAACATCCTCCGAGTTAGTGACCCGGGGTACACGCCTGTGGATTAATTGTTAGATTTCTTAAAATCAAACTAAGGATTCTTCTTCTTGACCCCAAGTAAACTAAGCAATGATTTTTAGACTTTCGAATTTCCTTTTCGCGCCATTTTTCTTTAGAGTTCAACAATTTTATAAAAACTCTACTTTTAGTGACCCCCGGTACACGCCTGTGAGGAATTTTTGGTGAATTTTTGAAATTTTTTCTAAAATGGCAAAATCGAACCTGTGAAAGGCTTTAACTACCACTATTGGGCGCCTTGGGGGAATAATGTGCTTTACAGTCCTATTTTCTGAGAAATAAAACATATTTTAAAAAATCTTACGAATTAGTGAATCGGGGTACCCGACTGAGTGTAATTTCAGTGATTTCTTAAAATAAAACTAAGGATGCCTCTTCTAGTTGCCAAGTAGACAAAAGGTTCCTATGCATTGATATCTAGATGGTCCAAGTTCATTGTGACGCTATTTTTCTTAAGATTTCAACAATTCGATAAATTCTCTATGTTCAGTGACCCCCGGTACACGCTCGTGAGGCATTTTTAGTTTTTACTTGAAACTATTCTTAAAGGGAAAATCGAACCTGTGGAAGGATTTAGTTTCCACTATTAGGCACCCTGGAGGTGAAATGTGCTTTATAGTACCATTTTTTGACAAATAGAACATATTTTCAAAATCCTCCGAGTTAGTGACCCGGGGTACACTTTTCTGTATTAATTGTGAGATTTCTTAAAATCAAATAAGGATTCCTCTTCTTGACCCCAAGTAGACTTAAGGTTACTAAGCATTGATTTCTATACAGTCGATTTTTCTTTTGGCGCCATTTTTCTTTAGAGTTCAACAATTCTTTAAAATCTCTACGTTTGGTGACCCCCTGTACACGCCCGTGTGGCATTTTTGGTGAATTTTTGAAATCTTTCTAAAAAGACAAAATCGAACCTGTGAAAGGCTTTTAACTACCACTATGGGACACCCTGGGGGAATAATGTGCTTTACAGTCCTATTTTCTGAGAAGTCAAACATATTTTAGAAAATCCTCCGAGTTAGTGAAGCGGGGTACACGCCTAAGTGTAATTTTGGTGATTTCTTACAATCAAACTAAGGATGCCTCTTCTGGTTGTCAAGTAGACAAAAGGTTCCTATGCATTGCTATCTAGTTAGTCCAAGTTCACTATGACGCTATTTTTCTAAAGAATTCAACAATTCGATAAAATCTCTATGTTCAGTGACCCCCAGTACACGCCCGTGAGGTATTTTTTTTGATTACTTGAAACCATTCTAAAAGGGAAAATCGAACCTGTTGAAGAATTTAATTTCCACTATTAGGCACCCTGGAGGTTAAATGTGCTTTACAGTATCATTTTTTGACAAATAAAACATATTTTCAAAATCCTCCGAGTTAGTGACCCGGGGTACACGCCTGTGTATTAATTGTGAGATTTCTTAAAATCAAACTAAGGATTCCTCTTCTTGACCCCAAGTAGACTTAAGGTTACTAAGCATTAATTTCTAGACAACCTTTTGGCACCATTTTTCTTTAGAGTTCAACAATTCTTTAAAACCTCTACTTTTAGTGACCCCCAGTACATGCCGTGACGCATTTTTGGTGAATTTTTGAATTCTTTCTAAAAACGCGAAATCGAACCTGTGAAAGGCTGTAACTACCACTATTGGGCTCCCTGGGGGAATAATGTGCTTTATAGGCCTATTTTCTGAGAAATCAAACATATTTTAGAAAATCCTCCGAGTTAGTGAACCGGGATACACGCCTAAGTGTAATTTTGGTGATTTCTTAAAATCAAACAAAGGATGCCTCTTCTGGTTTCCAAGTAGACTTAAGGTTCCTATACATTGCTATCTAGATAGTCCAAGTTCACTGTGACGCTATTTTTCTTAAGATTTCAACAATTCGATAAATTCTATATTTTTATTGACCCCTGATACACGCTCGTGAGGCATTTTTAGTGATAACTTGAAACTATTCTAAAAGGGAAAACCGAACTTGTGCAGGATTTAGTTTCCACTATTAGGCAACCTGGAGGTGAAATGTGCTTTACAGTACCATTATTTGACAAATAGAACATATTTTCAACATCCTCCGAGTTAGTGACCCGGGGTACACGTTTGTGTATTAATTGTGAGATATCTTAAAATCAAATAAGGATTCGTCTTCTTGACCCCAAGTAGACTTAAGGTTACTAAGCATTGATTTCTATACAGTCGATTTTTCTTTTGGCGCCATTTTTCTTTAGAGTTCAACAATTCTATAAAATCACTACGTTTGGTGACCCCCTGTACACGCCCGTGTGGCATTTTTGGTGAATTTTGAAATCTTTCTAAACAGACAAAATCGAACCTGTGAAAAGCTTTAACTACCACTATGGGGCACCCTGGGGGAATAATGTGCTTTACAGTCCTATTTTCTGAGAAATGAAACATATTTTAGAAAATCCTCCGAGTTAGTGAACCAGGGTACACGCCTAAGTGTAATTTTGGTGATTTCTTACAATCAAACTAAGGATGCCTCTTCTGGTTGTCAAGTAGACTTAAGGTTCCTATGCATTTCTATCTAGATAGTCCAAGTTTACTATGACGCTATTTTTCTAAAGAATTCAAAAATTCGATAAAATCTCTATGTTCAGTGACCCCCGGTACACGCCAGTGAGGTATTTTTTGTGATTACTTGAAACCATTCTAAAAGGGAAAATCGAACCTGTTAAAGACTTTAATTTCCACTATTAGGCACCCTGGAGGTGAAATGTGCTTTACAGTATCATTTTTTGACAAATAAAACATATTTTCAAAATCCTCCGAGTTAGTGACCCGGGGTACACGCCTGTGTATTAATTGTGAGATTTCTTAAAATCAAACTAAGTATTTCTCTTCTTGACCCCAAGTAGACTTAAGGTTACTAAGCATTGATTTCTAGACAACCTTTTGGCGCTATTTTTCTTTAGAGTTAAACAATTCTGTAAAACCTCTACTTTTAGTGACCCCCGGTACACGCCCGTGAGGCATTTTTTGTGAATTTTTAAAATCTTTCTAAAAACGCGAAATCGAACCTGTGAAAGGCTGTAACTACCACTATTGGGCGCCCTGGGGGAATAATGTGCTTTACAGTCCTATTTTCTGAGAAATCAAACATATTTTAGAAAAATCCTCCCAGTTAGTCAACCGGGGTACACGCCTGAGTGTAATTTTGGTGATTTCTTAAAATCAAACTAAGGATGCCTCTTCTAGTTTCCAAGTAGACTTAAGGTTCCTATGCATTGCTATCTAGATAGTCCAAGTTCACTATGACGTTATTTTTCTTAAGATTTCAACAATTCGATAAATTCTCTATGTTCAGTGACCCATGGTACACGCTTGTGAGGCATTTTTAGTGATAACTTGAAACCATTCTAAAAGGCAAAATCGAACCTGTAGAAGACTTTAGTGTCCACTATTAGGCAACCTGGAGGTGAAATGTGCTTTACAGTACCATTTTTTTTGCAAATTAGACATATTTTCTTCATCCTCCGAGTTAGTGACCCGGGGTACACGCCTGTGTATTAATTGTGAGATTTCATAAAATCAAACTAAGGATTCCTCTTCTTGACCCTAATAAGACTTAATGTTACTAAGCATTGATTTCTAGACAGTCGAATTTCCTTTTGGCGCCATTTTTCTTTAGAGTTCAACCATTCTATAAAAATCTCTACGTTTAGTGACCCCCGGTACACGCCTGTGAGGCATTTTTGGTGAATTTTTGAAATCTTTCTAAAACGGCAAAATCGAACCTGTGAAAGGCTTTAACTACCACTATTGGGCGCCCTGGGTTAATAATGTGCTTTACAGTCCTATTTCCAGAGAAATCAAACATATTTTAAAAAATCTTCCGAATTAGTGAACCGGGGTACACGACTGAGTGTAATTTTGGTGATTTCTTAAAATCAAATTAAGGATGCCTCTTCTGGTAGCCAAGTAGACAAAAGGTTCCTATGCATTAATATCTAGATGGTCCAGGTTCATTGGACGCTATTTTTCTTAAGATTTCAACAATTCGATAAATTCTCTATGTTTAGTGACCCCCGGTACAGGCCCGTGAGGCATTTTTAGTGATTACTTGAAACCATTCTAAAAGGGAAAATCGAACCTGTGGAAGGATTTAAATTCCACTATTAGGCACCCTGGAGGTGAAATGTGCTTTACAGTACCATTTTTTGACAAATAGAACATATTTTCAATATCCTACGAGTTAGTGACCCGGGGTACACGCGTGTGTATTAATTGTGAGATTTCTTAAAATCAAACTAAGGATTCCTCTTCTTGACCCCAAGTAGACTTAAGGTTACTAAGCATTGATTTCTAGACCGTCGAATTTCCTTTTGGCGCCATTTTTCTTTAGAGTTCAATAATTCTTTAAAATCTCTACGTTTAGTGACCCCCGGTACACGCCTGTGAGGCATTTTTGGTGAATTTTTGAAATCTTTTAAAAAGGCAAAATCGAACCTGTGAAAGGCTTTAACTGCCACTATTGAGCGCATTGGGGGAATAATGTGCTTTACAGTCCTATTTCCTTAGAAATCAAACATATTTTAAAAAATCTTCCTAATTAGTGAACCGGGGTACACGACTGAGTGTAATTTTGGTGATTTTTAAAAATCAAACTAAGTATGCCTCTTCTGGTTGCCATGTAGACAAAAGGTTCCTATGCATTAATATCTATATGGTCCAAATTCATTGGACGCTATTTTTCTTAAGATTTCAACAATTCGATAAATTCTCTATGTTTAGTGACCCCCGGTATACGCCCGTGAGGCATTTTAAGTGATTACTTGAAACCATTCTTAAAGGGAAAATCGAACCTGTGGAAGGATTTAATTTCCTCTTTTAGGCACCCTGGAGGTGTAATTTGCTTTACAGTACCATTTTTTGACGAATAGAACATATTTTCAAAATCCTCCGAGTTATTGACCCGGGGTACACGCCTGTGTATTAATTGTGAGATTTCTTAAAATCAAACTAAGGATTCCTCTTCTTGACCCCAAGTAGACATAAGGTTACTAAGCATTAATTTCTAGACAGTCGAATTTGCTTTTGGCGCCATTTTTCTTTAGAGTTCAACAATTCTTTAAAATCTCTACGTTTAGTGACCCCTGGTACACGCCTGTGAGGCATTTTTGGTGAATTTTTGAAATCTTTCTAAAAAGCCAAAATCAAACCTGTGAAAGGCTTTAACTACCACTATTGGGCGCCCTGGGGGAATAATGTAATTTACAGTCATATTTTATGAGAAATCAAACATATTTTAGAAAATCCTCCGAGTTAGTGAACCGGGATACTTGCCTGAGTGTAATTTTGGTGATTTCTTAAAATCAAACTAAGGATGCCTCTTCTGGTTGTCAAGTAGACTTAAGGTTCCTATGCATTTCTATCTACATAGTCCAAGTTCACTATGACGTTATTTTCTAAAGAATTCGACAATTCGATAAAATCTCTATGTTCAGTGACCCCCGGTACACGCCAGTGAGGTATTTTTTGTGATTATTTGAAACCATTCTAAAAGGGAAAATCGAACCTGTTAGAGACTTTAATTTCCACTATTAGGCACCATGGAGGTGAAATATGCGTTACAGTATCATTTTTTGACAAATAAAACATATTTTCAAAATCCTCCGAGTTAGTGACCCGGGGTACACGCCTGTGTATTAATTGTGAGATTTCTTAAAATCAAACTAAGGATTCCTCTTCTTGACCCCAAGTAGACTTAAGGTTACTTAGCATTGATTTCTAGACAACCTTTTGGAGCCATTTTTCTTTAGAGTTAAACAATTCTGTAAAACCTCTACTTTTAGTGACCCCTGGTACACGCCCGTGAGGCATTTTTGGTTAATTTTTAAAATATTTCTAAAAACGCGAAATCGAACCTGTGAAAGGCTGTGACTACCACTATTGGGCGCCTTGGGGGAATAATGTGCTTTACAGTCCTATTTCCTGAGAAATCAAACATATTTTAAAAAATCTTCTGAATTAGTGAATCGCGGTACACGCCTGAGTGTAATTTTGGTGATTTCTTAAAATCAAACTAAGGATGCCTCTTCTGGTTGCCAAGTAGACTTAAGTTTCCTATAAATTGCTATCTAGATATTCCAAGTTCACTGTGACGCTATTTTTCTAAAGAATTAAACAATTCGATGAAATCTCTATGTTCAGTGACCCCTGGTACACGCTCGTGAGGCATTTTTAGTGATTACTTGAAACCATTCTAAAAGGGAACATGAAACCTGTAGAAGACTTTAGAGTCCACTATTAGGCACCCTGGAGGTGAAAAGTGATTTACAGTACCATTTTTTGACAAATAAGACATATTTTCAAAATCCTCCGAGTTAGTGACCCGGGGTACACGCCTGTGTAATAATTGTGAGATTTCATAAAATCAAACTAAGGATTCCTCTTCTTGACCCTAATTAGACATAAGGTTACTAAGCAATGATGTCTAGATAGTCTAATTTCATTTTGGCTCCATTTTTCTTTAGAGTTCAACAATTCTATAAAATCTCTACGTTTAGTGACCCCCGGTACACGCCTGTGAGGCATTTTTGGTGAATTTTTGAAATCTTTCTAAAAAGGCAAAATCGAACCTGTGAGAGGCTTTAACTACCACTATTGGGCGCCCTGGGGGAATAATGTGCTTTACAGTCCTATTTCCTGAGAAATCAAACATATTTTGAAAAATCTTCCGAATTAGTGAACCGCGGTACACGCCTGAGTGTAATTTTGGTGATTTCTTAAAATCAAACTAAGGATGCCTCTTCTGGTTGCCAAGTAGACTTAAGGTTCCTATAAATTGCTATCTAGATATTCCAAGTTCACTGTGATGCTATTTTTCTAAAGAATTAAACAATTCGATGAAATCTCTATGTTCAGTGACCCCTGGTACACGCTCGTGAGGCATTTTTAGTGATTACTTGAAACCATTCTAAAAGGTAACATGAAACCTGTAGAAGACTTTAGTGTCCACTATTAGGCACCCTGGAGGTGAAATGTGATTTACAGTACCATTTTTTGACAAATAAGACATATTTTCAAAATCCTCAGAGTTAGTGACCCTGGGTACACGCCTGTGTATTAATTGTGAGATTTTATAAAATCAAACTAAGGATTCCTCTTCTTGACCCCAATTAGACTTAAGGTTACTAAGCATTTATTTCTAGACAGTCGAATTTCCTTTTGGAGCCATTTTTCTTTAAAGTTCAACAATTCTATAAAATCTCTACGTTTAGTGACCCCCAGTACACGCCTGTGAGGCATTTTTGGTGAATTTTTGAAATCTTTCTAAAAAGGCAAAATCGAACCTGTGAGAGGCTTTAACTACCACTATTGGGCGCCCTGGGGGAATAATGTGCTTCACAGTCCTATTTCCTGAGAAATCAAACATATTTTAAAAAATCTTCCTAATTAGTGAACCGGGGTACACGACTGAGTGTAATTTTGGTGATTTCTAAAAATCAAACTAAGTATGCCTCTTCAGGTGGCCAAGTAGACAAAAGGTTCCTATGCATTAATATCTAGATGGTCCAAGTTCATTGGACGCTATTTTTCTTAAGATTTCAACAATTCGTTAAATTCTCTATGTTTAGTGACCCCCGGTACACGCCGGTGAGGCATTTTTAGTGATTACTTGAAACCATTGTGAAATTTGCTTTACAGTACCATTTTTTACAAATAGAACATATTTTCTTCATCCTCCGAGTTAGTGACCCGGGGTACACGCCTGTGTATTAATTGTGAGATTTCTTAAAATCAAACTAAGGATTCCTCCTCTTGACCCCAAGTAGACTTAAGGTTACTAAGCATTGATTTCTAGACAGTCGAATTTCTTTTGGCGCCATTTTTCTTTAGAGTTCAACAATTCTTTAAAATCTCTTTGTTTAGTGACCCCTGGTACACGCCTGTGAGGCATTTTTGGTGAATTTTTGAAATCTTGCTAAAAAGGCAAAAACGAACCTGTGAAAGGCTTTAACTACCACGATTGGGCGCCCTGGGGGAATAATGTGCTTTACAGTCCTATTTCCTGAGAAATCAAACATATTTTAACAAATCTTCCTTATTATTGAACCGGGGTACACGACTGAGTGTAATTTTGGTGATTTCTAAAAATCAAACTAAGTATGCTTCTTCTGGTTGCCAAGTAGACAAAAGGTTCCTATGCATTAATATCTAGATGGTCCAAGTTCATTGGACGCTATTTTTCTTAAGATTTCAACAATTCGATAAATTCTCTATGTTTAGTGACCCCCGGTACATGCCCGTGAGGCATTTTTAGTGATTACTTGAAACCATTCTAAAAGGGAAAATCGAACCTGTGGAAGGATTTAATTTCCACTATTAGGCACCCTGGAGGTGAAATTCGCTTTACAGAACCATTTTTTGACAGATAGAACAAATTTTCAAAATCCTCCGAGTTAGTGACCCGGGGTACACGCCTGTGTATTAATTGTGAGATTTCTTAAAATCAAACTAAGGATTCCTCTTCTTGACCCCAAGTAGACTTAAGGTTACTAAGCATTGATTTCTAGACAGTCGAATTTCCTTTTTGCGCCATTTTTCTTTAGAGTTCAACAATTATTTAAAATCTCTACGTTTAGTGACCCCTGGTACACGCCTGTGAGGCATTTTTGGTGAATTTTTGAAATCTTGTTAAAAAGGAAAAAAAGGAACCTGTGAAAGGCTTTAACTACCACGATTGGGCGCCCTGGGGGAATAATGTGCTTTAAAGTCCTATTTCCTGAGAAATCAAACTTATTTTAAAAAATCTTCCGAATTAGTGAACCGGGGTACACGACTGAGTGTAATTTTGGTGATTTCTAAAAATCAAACTAAGGATGCCTTTTCTGGTTGCCAAGTAGACAAAAGGATCCTATGCATTAATATCTAGATGGTCCAAGTTCATTGGACGCTATTTTTCTTAAGATTTCAACAATTTGATAAATTCTCTATGTCTAGTGACCCCCGGTACACGCCCGTGAGGCATTTTTAGTGATTACGTGAAACCATTCCAAAAGGGAAAATCGAACCTGTGGAAGGATTTAATTTCCACAATTAGGCACCCTGGAGGTGAAATGTGCTTTACACTACCATTTTTTGACAAATAGAACATATTTTCAAAATCCTCCGAGTTAGTGACCCGGGGTACACGCGTGTGTATTAATTGTGAGATTTCTTAAAATCAAACTAAGGATTCCTCTTCTTGACCCCAAGTAGACTGAAGGTTACTAAGCATTGATTTGTAGACAGTCGAATTTCCTTTAGAGTTCAACAATTCTTTAAAATCTCTACGTTTAGTGACCCCCAGTACAAGCCCGTGAGGCATATTTGGTGAATTTTTGAAACCTTTCTAAAATGGTAAAATCGAACCTGTGAAGGGGTTTAACTACCACTATTGGGCGCCCTGGGGGAATAATGTGTTTTACCGTCCTATTTTCTGAGAAATCAAACATATTTTAAAAAATCTTCCGAGTTAGTGAACCGGGGTACACGACTGAGTGTAATTTTGGTGATTTTTTAAAATAAAACTAAGGATGCCTCTTCTGGTTGCCAAGTAGACAAAAGTTTCTTATGCATTGATATCTAGATGGTCTAAGTTCATTGTGACACTTTTTTTCTTAATATTTCACAATTCGATAAAATCTCTATGTTCAGTGACCCCCGGTACACGCCCGTGAGGCATTTTTTAAGATTACTTGAAACCATTCTAAAAGGGAAAATCGAACCTGTGGAAGGCTTTAGTTTCCGCTATTAGGCACCCGGGAGGTGAAATGTGTTTTATAGTAACATTCTTTAACAAATAAAACATATTTTCAAAATCCTCCGAGTTAGTGACCCGGGGTACACGCCTGTGTATTACTAATGAGATTTCGTAAAATCAAACTAAGGATTCATCTTCTTGACCCCAAGTAGATTTAAGGTTACTAAGTATTGATTCCTAGACAGTGTAATTTCCTTTTGGCGCCATTTTTATTTATAGTTCAACAATTCTTTAAAATCTCTACGTTTAGTGACCCCCGGTACACGCCCGTGAGGAATTTTTGTGAGTTTTTGAAATCTTTCTAAAAAGGAAAAATCGAACCTATGAAAGGCTTAAACTATCACTATCGGGCGCCTTGGGGGAATGATGTGCTTTACAGTCCTATTTTCTGAGAAATCAAACATATTTTAGAAAATCCTCCGAGTTAGTGAACCGGGGTACACGCCTGAGTGTAATTTTGGTGATTTCTTAAAATCAAACTAAGGATGCCTCTTCTGGTTGCCAAGTAGACTTAAGGTTACTATGCAATGCTATCTAGATAGTCCAAGTTCACTGTGACGCTATTTTTCGAAAGATTTCAACAATTCGATAAAATATCTATGATAAGTGACCCCTGGTACACGCCCGTGAGGCATTTTTAGTGATTATTTGAAACCATTCTAAAAGGGAAAATCGAACCTGTGGAATGATTTAATTTCCACAATTAGGCACCCTGGAGGTGAAATGTGCTTTACACTACCATTTTTTGACAAATAGAACATATTTTCAAAATCCTCCGAGTTAGTGACCCGGGGTACACGCGTATGTATTAATTGTGAGATTTCTTAAAATCAAACTAAGGATTCCTCTTCTTGACCCCAAGTAGACTTAAGGTTACTGAGCATTGATTTCTAGACAGTCGAATTTCCTTTTGGCGCAATTTTTCTTTAGAGTTAAAAAATTCTATAAAATCTCTATGTTTCGTGACCTTCGGTACACGCCCGTTAGGCATATTTGGTGAAGTTTTCAAACATTTCTAAAATGGAAAAGTCGAATTTGTGAAAGGGTTTAACTACCCCTATTAGGCGCCCTGGGGAATAATGTGCTTTACCGTCCTATTTTCTGAGAAATCAAACATATTTTAAAAAATCTTTCGACTTAGTAAACCGGGGTACACGACTGAGTGTAATTTTAGTGATTTCTTAAAATAAAACTAAGTATGCCTTATTTGGTTGCCAAGTAGACAAAAGGTTCCTATGCATTGATATCTAGATAGTCCAAGTTCATTGTGACGCTATTTTTCTAAAGATTTCAACAATTCGATAAAATCTCTATGTTCAGTGACCCCCGATACACGCCCTTGAGGCATTTTTAGTGATTACTTGAAATCATTCTAAAAGGGAAAAATCGAACCTGTGGAAGACTTTAGTTTCCACTATTAGG
The DNA here is from genome assembly GCA_947645195.1 of Patellifolia procumbens. Taxonomy (NCBI): domain Eukaryota; kingdom Viridiplantae; phylum Streptophyta; class Magnoliopsida; order Caryophyllales; family Amaranthaceae; genus Patellifolia; species Patellifolia procumbens. The sequence continues at coordinate 69,122 of CANSGD010000576.1, read as the reverse complement.
CACCCTGGAGGTGAAATGTGCTTTTCGGTACCATTTTTTGACAAATAAGACATATTTTGAAAATCCTCCGAGTTAGTGACCGGGGGTACACGCCTGTGTATTAATAGTTAGATTTCTTAAAATCAAACTAAGGATTCTTCTTCTTGACCCCAAGTAAACTAAACAATGATTTTTAGACTGTCGAATTTCCTTTTCGCCCCATTTTTCTTTAGACTTCAACAATTCTATAAAAACTCTACTTTTAGTGACCCCCGGTACACGCCTGTGAGGAATTTTTGGTGAATTTTTGAAATTTTTTCTAAAATGGCAAAATCGAACCTGTGAAAGGCTTTAACTACCACTATTGGGCGCCCTGGGGGAATATTGTGCTTTACAGTCCTATTTTCTGAGAAATAAAACATATTTAAAAAAATCTTACGAATTAGTGAATCGGGGTACAAGACTGAGTGTAATTTTAGTGATTTCTTAAAATAAAACTAAGGATGCCTCTTCTGGTTGCCAAGTAGACAAAAGGTTCCTATGCATTGATATCTAGATGGTCCAATTTCATTGTAACGCTATTTTTCTTAAGATTTCAAGAATTCGATAAATTCTCTATGTTCAGTGACCCCCGGTACACGCCCGTGAGGCATTTTTAGTTATTACTTGAAACTATTCTTAAAGGGAAAATCGAACCTGTGGAAGGATTTAGTTTCCACTATTAGGCACCCTTGAGGTGAAATGTGCTTTACAGTACCATTTTTTGACAAATAAGACTTATTTTCAAAATCCTCCGAGTTATTGACCCGGGGTACACGTTTGTGTATTAATTGTGAGATTTCTTAAAATCAAACTAAGGATTCCTCTTCTTGACCCCAAGTAGACTTAAGGTTACTAAGCATTGATTTCTAGACAGTCGATTTTTCTTTTGGCGCCATTTTTCTTTAGAGTTCAACAATTCTTTAAAATCTCTACGTTTGGTGACCCCCTGTACACGCCCGTGTGACATTTTTGGTGAATTTTTGAAATCTTTCTAAAAAGACAAAATCGAACCTGTGAAAGGCATTAACTACCACTATGGGGCACCCTAGGGGAATAATGTGCTTTACAGTCCTATTTTCAGAGAAGTCAAACATATTTTAGAAAATTCTCCGAGTTAGTGAAGCGGGGTATACGCCTAAGTGTAAATTTGGTGATTTCTTACAATCAAACTAAGGATGCCTTTTCTGGTTGTCAAGTAGACTTAAGGTTCCTATGCATTGCTATCTAGATAGTCCAAGTTCACTATGACGCTATTTTTCTAAAGAATTGAACAATTCGATAAAATCTCTATGTTCAGTGACCCCCGGTACACGCCCGTAAGGTATTGTTTGTGATTACTTGAAACCATTCTAAAAGGGAAAATTGAACCTGTTGAAGACTTTAATTTCCACTATTAGGCACCCTGGAGGTGAAATGTGCTTTACAGTATCATTTTTTGACAAATAAAACATATTTTCAAAATTCTCCGAGTTAGTGACCCGGGGTACACGCCAGTGTATTAATTGTGAGATTTCTTAAAATCAAACTAAGGATTCCTCTTCTTTACCCCAAGTAGACTTAAGGTTACTAAGCATTAATTTCTAGACAACCTTTTGGCGCCATTTTTCTTTAGAGTTCAACAATTCTAATAAACCTCTACTTTTAGTGACCCCCGGTACACGCTCGTGAGGCATTTTTGGTGAATTTTTGAAATCTTTCTAAAAACGCGAAATCGTACCTGTGAAAGGCTGTAACTACCACTATTGGGCGCCCTGGGGGAATAATGTGCTTTACAGTCCTATTTTATGAGAAATCGAACATATTTCAGAAAATCCTCCGAGTTGGTAAACCGGGATACACGCCTGGGTGTAATTTTGGTGATTTCTTAAAATCAAACTAAGGATGCCTCTTCTAGTTTCCAAGTAGAATTAAGGTTCCTCTGCATTGCTATCTAGATAGTCCAAGTTCAATGTGACGCTATTTTTCTAAAGATATCAACAATTCAATAAAAGCTCTATGTTCAGTGACCCCCGGTAAACGCCCGTGAGGCATTTTTAGTGATAACTTAAAACTATTCTAAAAGGGAAAACCGAACCTGTGCAGGATTTAGTTTCCACTATTAGGCACCCTGGAGGTGACATGTGCTTTACAGTACCATTTTTTTAAAACTAGACCATATTTTAAAAATCCTCAGAGTTAGTGACCCAGGGTACACGCCTGTGTATTAATTGTGAGATTTCTTAAAATCAAACTAAGGATTCCTCTTCTTGACCCCAAGTAGACTTAAGGTTACTAAGCAATGATTTATAGACAGTCGAATTTCCTTTTGGCGCCATTTTTCTTTAGAGTTCAACAATTCTATAAAATCTCTACGTTTAGTGACCCCAGGTACACGCCCGTGAGGCATTTTTGGTGAATTTTTGAAATCTTTCTAAAAAGGCAAAATCGAACCAGTGAAAGGCTTTAACTACCACTATTGGGCACCCTAGGGGAATAATATGCTTTATAGTCCTATTTTCTGAGAAATCAAACATATTTTAGAAAATCCTCCGAGTTAGTGAACCGGGGTACACACCTGAGTGTAATTTTGGTGATTCTTAAAATAAAACTAAGGATGCCTCTTCTGGTTGCCAAGTAGACTTAAGGTTCCTATGCATTGCTATCTAGATAGTCCAAGTTCACTGTGACGCTATTTTACTAAAGATATCAACAATTCAATAAAATCTCTATGTTCAGTGACCCCCGGTAAACGCCCGTGAGGCATTTTTAGTGATTACTTGAAACCATTCTAAAAGGGAAAATCGAACCTGTGAAAGACTTTAGTTTCCACTATTAGGCACCCTTGAGGTGAAAGGTGCTTTACTGTACCATTTTTTGACAAATAAGACATATTTTCAAAATCCTCCGAGTTAGTGACCGGGGTACACGCATGTGTATTAATTGTGAGTTTTCATAAAATAAAACTTAGGATTCCTCTTTTTGACCACAAGTAGACTTAAGGTTACTAAGCAATGATTTCTAGATAGTCGAATTTCCTTTTGGCGCCATTTTTCCTTAGAGTTCGACAATTCTTTAAAATCTCTACGTTTAGTGACCCCCGGTACACGCCCGTGAGGCATTTTTGTTGAATTTTTGAAATCTTTCTAAAAAGGCAAAATCGAACCTGTGAAAGGCTTTAACTACCACTATTGGGAACCCTGGGGGAATAATGTGCTTTACAGTCCTATTTTCTGGAAATCAAACATATTTTAGAAAATCCACCGAGTTAGTGAACCGGGGTACACGCCTGAGTGTAATTTTGGTGATTTCTTAATATCAAACTAAGGATGCCACTTCTGGTTGCCAAGTAGACTATGCATTGCTATCTAGATAGTCCAAGTTCACTGTGACACAATTTTTCTAAAGATTTCAATAATTCAATAAAATCTCTATGTTGAGTGAGCCCCGGTACACGCCCGTGAGTCATTTTTAGTGATTACTTGAAACCATTTTAAAAGGGAAAATCGAACCTGTGGAAGACTTTAGTTTACACTATTAGGCACCATTTTTGACAAATAAGACATATTTTCAAAATCCTCCGAGTTAGTGACCCTGGGTACACGCCTGTGTAATAATTGTCATATTTCATAAAATCAAACTAAGGATTCCTCTTCTTGAACCCAAGTAGACTTAAGGTTAATAAGCAATGATTTCTAGATAGTCGAATTTCCTTTTGGCGCCATTTTTCTTTAGAGTTCAACAATTCTTTAAAATCTCTACGTTTAGTGATCCCCGGTACACGCCTGTGAGGCATTTTTGGTGTTTGAAATCTTTCAAAAAAGGAAAATCGAACCTGTGAAAGGCTTTAACTACCACTATTAGGCACCCTGGGGGAATAATGTGCTTTACAGTCCTATTTTCTGAGAAATCAAATATATTTTAGAAAATCCTCCGAGTTAGGGAACCGGGGTACACGCCTGAGCGTAATTTTGGTGATTTCTTAAAATCAAACTAAGAATACCTCTTCTGGTTGCCAACTAGACTTAAGGTTCCTATGCATTGATATCTAGATAGTCCAAGTTAACTGTGACACTATTTTTCTAAAGATTTCAACAATTAAATAAAATCTCTATGTTCAGTGACACCCGGTACACGCCCGTGAGGCATTTTTAGTGATTACGTGAAACATTTCTAAAAGGGAAAATCGAACCTGTGGAAGACTTTCGTTTTCACTATTAGGCACCCTGGAGGTGAAATGTGCTTTACAGTACCATTTTTTGACAAAAAACACATATTTTCTTCATCCTCCGAGTTAGTGACCCGGGGTACACGCGTGTGTATTAATTGTGAGATTTCTTAAAATCAAACTAAGGATTCCTCTTCTTGACCCCAAGTAGACTTAAGGTTACTAAGCATTGATTTCTAGACAGTGGAATTTCCTTTTGTCGCCATTTTTCTTTAGAGTTCAACGATTCTTTAAAATCTCTACGTTTAGTGACCCCCGGTACACGCCCGTGAGGCATTTCTGGTGAATTTTTGAAATCTTTCTAAAAAAACAAAATCGAACCTGTGAAAGGCTTTATCTACCACTATTGGGCACCATGGGGGAATAATATGCTTAACAGTCCTATTTTCTTAGAAATCAAACGTATTTTAGAAAATCCTCCGAGTTAGTGAACCGGGGTACACACCTGAGTATAATTTTGGTGATTTCTTAAAATCAAACTAAGGATGCCTCTTCTGGTTGCCAAGTAGTCTTAAGTTCCTATGCATTGCTATCTAGATAGTCCAAGTTCACTATGACGCTATTTTTCATAAGATTTCAACAATTCGATAAATTCTCTATGTTCAGTGACCCCCGGTACACGCTCGTGAGGCATTTTTAGTGATAACATAAAAATATTCTAAAAGGGAAAACCGAACCTGTCCAGGATTTAGTTTCCACTATTAGGCACCCTCGAGGTGACATGTGCTTTACAGTACCATTTTTTTAAAACTAGACCATATTTTAAAAATCCTCCGAGTTAGTGACCCGGGGTACACGCCTGTGTATTAATTGTGAGATTTCTTAAAATCAAACTAAGGATTCCTCTTCTTGATCCCAAGTAGACTTAAGGTTACTAAGCAATGATTTCTAGACAGTCGAATTTCCTTTTGGCGCCATTTTTCTTTAGAGTTCAACAATTCTATAAAATCTCTACGTTTAGTGACCCCCGGTACACGCCTGTGAGGCATTTCTGGTGAATTTTTGAAATCTATCTAAAAAGACAAAATCGAACCTATGAAAGGCTTTATCTACCACTATTGGGCACCATGGGGGAATAATATGCTTAACAGTCCTATTTTCTTAGAAATCAAACGTATTTTAGAAAATCCTCCGAGTTAGTGAACCGGGGTACACGCCTGTGTGTAATTTTTGTGATTTCTTAAAATCAAACTAAGGATGCCTCTTATGGTTGCCAAGTAGACTTAAGGTTCCTATAAATTGCTATCTAGATATTCCAAGTTCACTGTGACGCTTTTATTCTAAAGAATTCAACAATTCGATAAAATCTCTATGTTCAGTGACCCCCGGTACACGCCCGTGAGGTATTTTTAGTGATTACTTGAAACCATTCTAAAAGGGAAAATCGAACCTGTGGAAGACTTTAGTTTCCACTATTAGGCACCCTGGAGGTGAAATGTGCTTTACAGTACGATTTTTTGACAAATAAAACATATTTTCAAAATCCTCCGAGTTAGTGACCCGGGGTACACGCCTGTGTATTAATTGTGAGATTTCTTAAAATCAAACTATGGATTCCTCTTCTTTACCCCAAGTAGACTTAAGGTTACTAAGCATTGATTTCTAGACAGTCGAATTCCTTTTGGCGCTATTGTTCTTTAGAGTTCAACAATTCTTTAAAATCTCTACTTGTAGTGACCCCCGGTACACGCCCGTGAGGCATTTTTGGTGAATATTTGAAATCTTTCAAAAAAGACAAAATCGAACCAGTGAAAGGCTTTAACTACCACTATTGGGCGCCCTGGGGGAATAATGTGCTATACAGTCCTATTTTCTGAGAAATCAAACATGTTTTAGAAAATCCTCCGAGTTAGTGAACAGGGGTTCACGCCTGAGTGTAATTTTGGTGATTTCTTAAAATCAAGCTAAGGATACCTCTTATGGTTGCCAAGTAGAGTTAAGGTTCCTATGCATTGCTATCTAGATAGTCCAAGTTCACTGTGACGCTATTTTTCTAAAGATTTCAACAACTCAATAAAATCTCTATGTTGAGTGACTCCCGGTACACGCCCGTGATGCATTTTTAATGATTAGTTGAAACCATTCTAAAAGGGAAAATCGAACCAGTGGAAAACTTTAGTGTCCACTATTAGGCACCCTAGAGGTGAAATGTGATTTACAGTACCATTTTTTGACAAATAGAATATATTTTCAAAATCCTCTGACTTGGTGACCCGGGGTACACGCCTGTGTATTAATTGTGAGATTTCATAAAATCAAACTAAGGATTCCTCTTCTTGACCAAAAGTAGACTTAAGGTTACTAAGCAATGATTTCTAGACAGTCGAATTTTCTTTTGGCGCCATTTTTCTTTAGAGTTCAACAATTCTTTAAAATCTCTACGTTTAGTGATCCCCGGTACACGCCTGTGAGGCATTTTTGGTGAATTTTTGAAATCTTTCTAAAAAGGCAAACTCGAACCTGTGAAAGGATTTAACTACCACTATTGGGCGCCCTGGGGGAATAATGTGCTTTACAGTCCTATTTTCTGAGAAATAAAACATATTTTAGAAAATCCCCCGAGTTAATGAACCGGGGTACACGCCAGAATGTAATTTTGGTGGTCTTTTAAAATTAAGCCAAGGATGCCTCTTCTGGTTGCCAAGTAGACCAAGTTCACTATTACGCTATTTTTCTAAAGATTTCAACAATTCAATAAAATCTCTAAGTTCAGTGACCCCTGGTACACGCCCTTGAGGCATTTTTAGTGATTACTTTAAACCATTCTAAAAGGGAAAATCGAACATGTGGAAGACTTTATTGTCCACTATTTGGCACCCTGGAGGTGAAATTTGCTTTACAGTACCATTTTTTGAGAAAGAAGACATATTTTTAAAATCCTCCGAGTTAGTGACCAGGGGTACACACCTGTGAATTAATTGTGAGATTTCATAAAATCAAACTAAGGATTCCACTTTTGACCCCAAGTAGATTTAAGTTTACTAAGCAATGATTTCTAGACAGTCGAATTTCCTTTTGGCGTCATTTTTCTTTAGAGTTCAACAATTCTTTAAATCTCTATGTTTAGTGACCCTCGGTACACGCCTGTGAGGCATTTTTGGTAAATTTTTGAAATCTTTCTAAAAAGGCAAAATCGAACCTGTGAAAGGCTTTAACTACCACTATTGGGCGCCCTGGGGAAAAATGTGCTTTACATTCCTATTTTCTGAGAAATCAAACATATTTTAAAAAATATTCCGAATTAGTCAACCGGGGTACACGACTGAGTGTAATTTTGGTGATTTCTTAAAATAAAACTCAGGATGCCTCTTCTGGTTGCCAAGTCGACAAAAGGTTCCTATGCATTGATATCTAGATGGTCCAAGTTCATTTTGACGCTATTTTTCTTAAGATTTCAACAATTCGATAAATTCTCTATGTTCAGTGACCCCTGGTACACGCCCGTGAGGCATTTTCAGTGATTACTTGAAACCATTCTAAAAGGGAAAATCGAACCTGTGGAAGGATTTAGTTTCCCATATTAGGCACCCTGGAGGTGAAATGTGCTTTACAACACCATTTTTTGACAAATAGAATATATTTTCAAAATTCTCTGAGTTAGTGACCCGGGGTACACGCCTGTGTATTAATTGTGACATTTCATAAAATCAAACTAAGGATTCCTCTTCTTGACCCCAAGTAGACTTAAGGTTACTAGGCAATGATTTCTAGACAGTCTAATTTCCTTTTGGCGACATTTTTCTTTAGAGTTCAACAATTCTTTAAAATCTCTACGTTTAGTGACCCCCGGTACATGCCTGTGAGGCATTTTTGGGGAATTTTTGAAATCTTTCTAAAAAGGCAAAATAGAACCTGTGAAAGGCTTTAACTACCACTATTGGGCACCCTGGGGGAATAATGTGCTTTATAGTCCTATATTCTGAGAAATCAAACATATTTTAGAACATCCTCCGAGTTAGTGAACCGGGGTACACGCCTGAGTGTAATTTTGTTGATTTCTTAATATCAAACTAAGGATGCCTCTTCTGGTTGCCAAGTAGAATATGCATTGCTATCTAGATAGTCCAAGTTCACTGTGACTCTATTTTTCTAAAGATTTCAACAATTCAATAAAATCTCTATGTTGAGTAACCCTCGGTGCACGCCCGTGAGGCATTTTTAGTGATTACTTGAAACCATTCTAAAAGAGAAAATCGAACCTGTGGAAGACTTTAGTTTCCACTATTAGGCACCATTTTTGACAAATAAGACATAGTTTCAAAATCCTCCGAGTTAGTGACCCGGGGTACACGCCTGTGTATTAATTGTGATATTTCATAAAATCAAACTAAGGATTCCTCTTCTTGACCCCATGTAGACTTAAGGTTACTAAGTAATGATTTCTAGATAGTGGAATTTCCTTCTGGAGCCATTTTTCTTTAGAGTTCAACCATTCTTTAAAATCTCTACGTTTAGTGACCCCGGTACACGACTGTGAGGCATTTTTGGGGAATTTTTTAAATCTTTCTAAAAAGGCAAAATCGAACCTGTGAAAGGCTTTAACTACCACTATTGGGCACCCTGGGGGAATAATGTGCTTTACAGTCCTATTTTCTGAGAAATCAAACATATTTTAGAAAATCCTCCGAGTTAGGGAACCGGGTACACGACTAAGTGTAATTTTGGTGATTTCTTAAAATCAAACTAAGGATACCTCTTCAGGTTGCCAAGTAGACTTAAGGTTCCTATGCATTGCTATCTAGATAGTCCAAGTTCACTGTGACGCTATTTTTCTAAAGATTTCAGCAATTCAATAAAATCTCTATGTTCAGTGACCCCCGGTACACGCCCGTAATGCATTTTTAGTGATTACGTGAAACCATTCTAAAAGTGAAAATCGAACCTGTGGAAGACTTTAGTTTCCACTATTCGGCACCCTGGAGGGGAAATGTGCTTTACAGTAACATTTTTTGACAAATAAGACATATTTTACAAATCCTCCGAGTTAGTGACCTAGGGTACACGTCTGTGTATTAATTGTGAGATTTCTTAAAATCAAACTAAGGATTTCTCTTCTTGACCCCAAGCAGACTTAAGGTTACGAAGCATTGATTTCTAGACATTCGTATTTCCTTTTGGCGCCATTTTTCTTTAGAGTTCAACAATTCTTTAAAATCTCTACGTTTAGTGATCCCCGGTACACGCCTGTGAGGCATATTTGGTGAATTTTTGAAATCTTTCTGAAAAGGCAAAATCGAACCTGTGAAAGGCTTTAACTAACACTATTGGGCGCCCTGGGGAAATAATGTGCTTTACCGTCCTATTTTTGAGAAATCAAACATATTATAAAAAATCTTCCGAGTTAGTGAACCGGGGTACACGACTGAGATTAATTTTGGTGATTTCTTCAATTAAAACTTTGGATGCCTCTTCTGGTTTCCAAGTAGACAAAAGGTTCCTATGCATTGATATCTAGATGGTCCAAGTTCATTGTTACGATATTTTTCTTAAGACCCATTCCCCCCTTTTTTTTTTTAATTTCAAAAAAACAAATTTTTTTCATCCACCCTCTAAATATCTTTACAGTACCATTTTTTAAAATAATAATTTTTAAAATTCTACGTTTCCCCACCCAATTTTTTTTCCCCGCATTTTTGGAATTTTAAAAAAAAAAAAAAAAACCTATGAAAGGCTAACTACCACTATTGGGGCCCGGGGAATAATGTGCTTTACGTCCTATTTTCAGAGAAATCAAACATATTTTAAAAAATATTCCAATTAGTGAACCGGGATACACGACGAGTGTAATTTTCGTGATTTCTAAAAAAAACAAGGACCCTCTGGTTGCCAAATAGACAAAAGGTTCCATGCATTGATATCTAGAAGATCCAACTTCATTGTGACGCTATTTTTCTTAAGATTTCAACAATTCGATAAATTCTCTATGTTCAGTGACCCCCGGTACACGCCCGTGAGGCATTTTTAGTGATTACTTGAAACCATTCTAAAAGGGAAAATCGAACCTGTGGAAGGATTTAGTTTCCAATATTAGGCACCCTGGAGGTGAAATGTGCTTTACAGTACCATTTTTTGACAAATAGAATATATTTTCAAAATCCTCTGAGTTAGTGACCTGGGGTACACGCATGTGTATTAATTGTGAGATTTCATAAAATCAAACTAAGGATTCCTCTTCTTGACCCCAAGTAGACTTAAGGTTACTAAGCAATGATTTCTAGACAGTCGAATTTCCTTTTGGCGCCATTTTTCTTTAGAGTTCAACAATTCTTTAAAATCTCTACGTCTAGTGACCCCCGGTACACGCCCGTGAGGCATTTTTGGTGAATTTTTGAAATCTTTCTAAAAAGGAAAAATCGAACCGGTGAAAGGCTTTAACTACCACTATTGGGCACCTTGGGGGAATAATGTGCTTTACAGTCCTATTTTCTAGAAATCAAACTTATTTTAGAAAATCCACCGAGTTAGTGAACCGGGGTACACGCCTGAGTGTAATTTTCGTGATTTCTTAATATCAAACTAAGGATGCCTCTTCTGGTTGCCAAGTAGACTATGCATTGCTATCTTGATAGTCCAATTTCACTGTGACGCTATTTTTCTAAAGATTTCAACAATTCAATAAAATCTCTATGTTGAGTGAGCCCCGGTACACGCCCGTGAGGCATTTTTAGTGATTACTTGAAACCATTATAAAAGGGAAAATCGAACCAGTGGAAGACTTTAATTTCCACTATTAGGCACCATTTTTGACAAATAAGACATAATTTCAAAATCCTCCGAGTTAGTGACCCGGCGTACACGCCTGTGTATTAATTGTGATATTTCACAAAATCAAACAAAGGATTCCTCTTCTTGACCCCATTTAGACTTAAGGTTACTAAGTAATGATTTCTAGACAGTCGTATTTCCTTTAGGCGCCATTTTTCTTTAGAGTTCAACAATTCTTTAAAATCTCTACGTTTAGTGATCCCCGGTACACGCCCGTGAGGCATATTTGGTGAATTTTTGAAATCTTTCTAAAAAGGCAAAATCGAACCTGTGAAAGGCTTTAACTAACACTATTGGGCGCCCTGGGGCAATAATGTGCTTTACCATCCTGTTTTCTGAGAAGTCAAACATATTTTAAAAAATCTTCCGAGTTAGTGAACCGGGGTACACGACTGAAATTAATTTTGGTGATTTCTTAAAATAAAACTGGGGATGCCTCTTCTGGTTTCCAAGTAGACAAAAGGTTCCTATGCATTGATATCTAGATTGTCCAAGTTCATTGTGACGCTATTTTTCTTAAGATTTCAACAATTCGATCAATTCTCTATGTTCAGTGACCCCCGGTACACGCCCGTGTGGCATTTTTAGTGATTACTTGAAACCATTCTAAAAGTAAAAATCGAACCTGTGGTAGGATTTAGTTTCCACTATTAGGCACCCTGGAGGTGAAATGTGCTTTACAGTACCATTTTTTGACAAATAAAACATTTTTTCAAAATCCTTCGAGTAAGTGACCCGGTGTACACGCCTGTGTATTAATTGTGAGATTTCTTACAATCAAACTAAGGATTACTCTTTTTGACCCCAAGTAGACTTAAGGTTACTAAGCAATGATTTATAGACAGTCGAATTTCCTTTTGGATCCATTTTTCTTTAGAGTTCAACAATTCTTTAAAATCTCTACGTTTAGTGACCCCCGGTACACACCTGTGAGGCATTTTTGGTGAATTTTTTAAATCTTTCTCAAAAGGCAAAATCGAACCTGTGAAAGGCTTTAACTACCACTATTGGGCGCCCTGGGGCAATATTGTGCTATACAATCCTCTTTTCTTAGAAATCAAACATATTTTAAAAAATCTTCCGAATTAGTGAACCGGGGTACACGACTGAGTGTAATTTTCGTGATTTCTTAAAATAAAACTAAGGATACCTCTTCTGGTTGCCAAGTAGACTTAAGGTTCCTATGCATTGCTATCTATATAGTCCAAGTTCACTGTGACGCTATTTTTCTAAAGATTTCAACAATTCAATAAAATTTCCATGTTCAGTGACCCCCTGTACACGCCCGTGAGGCATTTTTAGTGATTACTTGAAACCATTCTAAAAGGGAAAATCGAACCTGTGGAAGGATTTAATTTCCACTATTTGGCACCCTGGAGGTGAAATGTGCTTTACAGTACCATTTTTTGACAAATATAACATATTTTCAAAATACTCCGAGTTAGTGACCCGGGGTACAGGCCTGTGTATTAATTGTGAGATTTCTTAAAATCAATCTAAGGATTCCTCTTCTTGACCCCAAGTAAACTTAAGGTTACTAACCATTGATTTCTAGACATTCGAATTTCCTTTTGGCGCCATTTTTCTTTAGAGTTCAACAATTCTTTAATATCACTACGTTTAGTGACCCCGGGTACACGCCTGTGAGGCATTTTTGGTGAAATTTTAAAATCTTTATAAAAAGGCAAAATCGAACCTGTGAAAAGCTTTAACTACCACTATTCAGGGCCCTAGGGGAATAATGTGCTTTACAGTCCTATTTCCTGAGAAATCAAACATATTTTAAAAAATCTACCGAATTAGTGAACCGGGGTACACGACTGAGTGTAATTTTGGTTATTTGTTAAAATAAAACAAAGGATGCCTCTTCTGGTTACAAGTAGACAAAAGGTTCCTATGCATTGATATCTAGATGGTCCAAGTTCATTGTGACGCTATTTTTCTTAAGATTTAAACAATTCAAAAATTCTCTATGTTCAGTGACCCCCGGTACACGCCCTTTAGGCATTATTAGTGATTACTTGAAACCATTCTAAAAGGGAAAATCGAACCTGTGGAAGGATTTAGTTTCCACTATTAGGCAACCTGGAGGTGAAATGTGCTTTACCGTACCATTTTTTGACAAATTAGACATATTTTCAAAATCCTCCGAGTTAGTGAACAGGGGTACACGCCTGTGTATTAATTGTGAGATTTCATAAAATAAAACTAAGGATTCCTCCTTTTGACCCCAAATAGATTTAAGGTTACTAAGCAATGATTTCTAGACAGTCGAATTTCCTTTTGGCGCCATTTTTCTTTAGAGTTCAACAATTCTTTAAAATATCTACGTTTAGTGACCCCCGGTACACGCCTGTGAGGCCTTTTTGGTGAATTTTTGAAATCTTTCTAAAAAGGAAAAATAGAACCTGTGAAAGGCCTTAACTACCACTATTGGGCGCCATGGGGGAATAATGTGCTTTACAGTCCTATTTTCTGAGAAATCAAACATATTTTAAAAAATATTCCGAATTAGTGAACCGGGGTACACGACTGAGTGTAATTTTGGTGATTTCTTAAAATAAAACTAAGGATGCCTCTTCTGGTTGCCAAGTAGACAAAAGGTTCCTATGCATTGATATCTAGATGGTCCAAGTTCATTGTGACGCTATTTTTCTTAAGATTTCAACAATTCGATAAATTCTCTATGTTCAGTGACCCCCGGTACACGCCCGTGAGAAATTTTTAGTGATTACTTGAAACCATTATAAAAGGGAATATCGAACCTGTGGAAGGATTTAATTTCCAATATTAGGCACCCTAGAGGTGAAATGTGCTTTACAGTACCTTTTTTGACAAATATAATATATTTTCAAAATCCTCTGAGTTAGTGACCCTGGGTACACGCCTGTGTATTAATTGTGATATTTCATAAAATCAAACTAAGGATTCCTCTTTTGACCCCAAGTGGACTTAAGGTTACTAAGCAATGATTTCTAGATAGTCGAATTTCCTTTTGGCGCCATTTTTCTTTAGAGTTCAACAATTCTTTAAAATCTCTACGTTTAGTGACCCCCGTTACACGCCCGTGAGGCATTTTTGGTGAATTTTTGAAATCTTTCTAAAAAGGCAAAATCAAACCTGTGAAAGGCTTTAACTACCACTATTGGGCACCTTGGGGGAATAATGTGCTTTACAGTCCTATTTTCTTAGAAATCAAACATATTTTAGAAAATCCTCCGAGTTAGGGAAACGGGGTACACGCCTGAGTGTAATCTTGGTGATTTCTTAAAATCAAACTAAGGATACCTCTTCTGGTTACCAAGTAGACTTAAGGTTCCTATGCATTGCTATCTAGATAGTCCTAGTTCAATGTGACGCTATTTTTCTACAGATTCCAACAATTAAATAAAAGCTCAATGTTGAGTGACCACCGGTACACGCCCGTCAAGCATTTTTAGTTATTACTTGAAACCATTCTAAAAGGGAAAATCGAACCTGTGGAAGACGTTAGTTTCCACTATTAGGCACCATTTTTTACAAATAAGACATATTTTCAAAATCCTCCGAGTTAGTGACCCGGGGTACACGCCTGTGTATTAATTGTGATATTTCATAAAATCAAATTAAGGATTCCTCTTCTTGACCCCATATAGACTTAAGGTTACTAAGTAATGATTTCTAGATAATCGAATTTCCTTTTGGCGCCATTTTTCTTTAGAGTTCAACAATTCTTTAAAATCTCTACGTTTAGTGATCCCCGGTACACGCCCGTGAGGCCTATTTGGTGAATTTTTGAAATCTATCTAAAAAGGCAAAATCGAACCTGTGAAAGGCTTTAACTAACACTATTGGGCGTCATGGGGCAATAATGTGCTTTACCGTCCTATTTTCAGAGAAATCAAACATATTTTAAAAAAACTTCCGAGTTAGTGAACCGGGGTACACGACTGAGATTAATTTTGGTGATTTCTATAAATAAAACTAAGGATGCCTCTTCTGGTTTCCAAGTATACAAAAGGTTCCTATGCATTGATATCTAGATGGTCCAAGTTCATTGTTACGATATTTTTATTAAGATTTCAACAATTCGATAAATTCTCTATGTTCAGTGACCCCCGGTACACGCCCGTGAGGCATTTTTAGTGATTACTTGAAACCATTCTAAAAGGGAAAATCGAACCTACGAAGGATTTAGTTTCCACTATTAGGCACCCTGGAGGTGAAATGCGCTTTACAATACAATTTTTTGACAAATAGAACATATTTTCAAAATCCTCCGAGTTAGTGACCCGGGGTACACGCCTGTGTATTTATTGTGAGATTTCTTAAAATCAATCTAAGGATTCCTCTTCTTGACCAAAAGTAGACTTAAGGTTACTAAGCATTGATTTCTAGATAGTCGAATTTCCTTTTTGCACCATTTTTCTTTAGAGTTCAACAATTCTTTAAAATCTCTACGTTTAGTGACCCCCGGTACACGTCTGTGAGACATTTTTGGTGAATTTTTGAAATCTTTATAAAAAGGCAAAATCGAACCTGTGAAAGGCTTTAACTACCACTATTCGGCGCCCTAGGGGAATAATGTGCTTTACAGTCCTGTTTTCTAAGAAATCAAACATATTTTAGAAAATCTTCCGAGTTAGTGAACCGGGGTACACGACTGAGATTAATTTTGGTGATTTCTTAAAATAACGCTAAGGATGACTCTTCTGGTTTCCAAGTAGACAAAAGGTTCCTATGCATTGATATCTAGATGGTCAAAGTTCATTGTTACGATATTTTTCTTAAGATTTCAACAATTCGATAAATTATCTATGTTCAGTGACCCCCGATACACGCCCGTGAGGCATTTTTAGTGATTACTTGAAACCATTCTAAAAGGGAAAATCGAACCTGTGGAAGGATTTAGTTTCCACTATTAGGCACCTGGAGGTGAAATGTGCTTTACAGTACCATTTTTTGACAAATAAAACATATTTTCAAAATCCTCCGAGTTAGTGACCCGGGGTACACGCTTGTGTATTAATTGTGAGATTTTTTAAAATCAAACTAAGGATTACTCTTCTTGACCCCAAGTAGGCTTAAGGTTACTAAGCATTGATTTCTAGATAGTCGGATTTCCTTTTTGCACCATTTTTCTTTAGAGTTCAACAATTCTTTAAAATCTCTACGTTTAGTGACCCCCGGTACACGGCTGTGAGACATTTTTGGTGAATTTTTGAAATCTTTATAAAAAGCCAAAATCGAACCTGTGAAAAGCTTTAACTACCACTATTCGGCGCCTTAGGGGAATAATGTGCTTTACAGTCCTGTTTTCTAAGAAATCAAACATATTTATAAAGATCTTCCGAGTTAGTGAACCGGGGTACACTACTGAGATTAATTTTGGTGATTTCTTAAAATAACATTAAGGATGCCTCTTCTGGTATCCAAATAGACAAAAGGTTCATATGCATTGATATTTAGATGGTCCAAGTTCATTGTTACGATATTTTTCATAAGATTTAAACAATTCGATAACTTCTCTATGTTCAGTGACCCCCGGTACACGCCCTTTAGGCATTATTAGTGAATACTTGAAACCATTCTAAAAGGGAAAATCGAACCTGTGGAAGGATTTAGTTTCCACAATTAGGCACCCTGGAGGTGAAATGTGCTTTACCGCACCATTTTTTGACAAATAAGACATATTTTCAAAATCCTCGAGTACCATTTTTTCAAATAGAATATATTTTCAAAATCCTCTGAGGTAGTGACCCTGGGTACACGCTTGTGTATTAATTGTGAGATTTCATAAAATCAAACTAAGGATTCCTCTTCTTGACCCCAAGAAGACTTAAGGTTACTAAGCAATGATTTCTAGATAGTGGAATTTCCTTTTGACGCTATTTTTCTTTAGAGTTCAACAATTCTTTAAAATCTCTACGTTTAGTGACCCCCGGTACACGCCCGTGAGGCATTTTTGGTGAATTTTTGAAATCTTTCTAAAAAGGAAAAATCGAACCTGTGAAAGGCTTTAACAAAAACTATTGGGCACCCTGGGGGAATAATGTGCTTTACAGTCCTGTTTTCTGAGAAATCAAACATATTTTAGAAAATCCTCCGAGTTAGTGAACCGGGGTACACGCCTGAGTGTAACTTTGGTGATTTCTTAATATCAAACTAAGGATGCCTCTTCTGGTTGCCAAGTAGACTATGCACTGCTATCTAGATAGTCCAAGTTCACTGTGACGCTATTTTTCTAAAGATTTAAACAATTCAATAAAATCTCTATGTTGAGTGACCCCCAGTACACGCCCGTGAGGCATTTTTAGTGATTACTTGAAACCATTCTAAAAGGGAAAATCGAACCTGTGGAAGACTTTAGTTTCCACTTTTAGGCACCATTTTTTACAAATTAGACATATTTTCAAAATCCTCCGAGTTAGTGACCCGGGGTACACGCCTGTGTATTAATTGTGATATTTCATAAAATCAAACTAAGGATTCCTCTTCTTGACCCCATATAGACTTAAGGTTACTAAGTAATGATTTCTAGATAATCGAATTTCCTTTTGGCGCCATTTTTCTTTAGAGTTCAACAATTATTTAAAATCTATACGTTTAGTGATCCTCGGTACACGCCTGTGAGGCATTTTTGGTGAATTTTTGAAATCTTTCAAAAAAGGCAAAATCGAACCTGTGAAAGGCTTTAACTACCATTATTGGGCACCCTGGGGGAATAATGTGCTTTACAGTCCTATTTTCTGAGAAATAAAACATATTTTAGAAAATCCTCCGAGTTAGGGAACCGGGGTACACGCCTGAGTGTAATTTTGGTGATTTCTTAAAATCAAACTAAGGATACCTCTTCTGGTTGCCAAGTAGACTTAAGGTTCCTATGCATTGCTATCTAGATAGTTCTAGTTCACTGTGATGCTATTTTTCTAAAGATTTCAACAATTCAATAAAATCTCTATGTTCTGTGAACCCCGGTACACGCCCGTGAGGCATTTTTAGTGATTATGTGAAACCATTCTAAAAGAGAAAATCGAACCTGTGGAAGACTTTAATTTTCACTATTAGGCACCCTGGAGGTGAAATGTGCTTTACAGTACCATTTTTTGACAAATAAGACATATTTTCAAAATCCTCCGAGTTAGTGACCTGGGGTACACGTCTGTGTATTAATTGTGATATTTCATTAAATCAAACTAAGTATTCCTCTTCTTGACCCCAAGTAGACTTAAGGTTACGAAGCATTGATTTCTAGACAGTCGTATTTTCTTTTTGCACCATTTTTCTTTAGAGTTCAACAATTCTTTAAAATCTCTACGTTTAGTGACCCCCGGTACACGCCCGTGAGGCATTTTTGGTGAATTTTAGAAATCTTTCTAAAAAGGCATAATCGAACCTGTGAAAGGCTTTAACTACCACTATTGGGCACCCTGGGGGAATAATGTGCTTTACAGTCCTATTTTCTGAGAAATCATACTTATTTTAGAAAAGCCTCCGAGTTAGGGAACCGGGGTACACGCCTGAGTGTAATTTTGGTGGTTTCTTAAAATCAAACTAAGGATACCTCTTCTGGTTGCCAAGGTTCCTATGCATTGCTATCTAGATATTCCGAGTTCACTGTGACGCTATTTTTCTAAAGATTTCAACAATTCAATAAAATCTCTATGTTCAGTGACCCCCGGTACACGCCCGTGAGGCATTTTTAGTGATTACGTGAAACCATTCTAAAAGGGAAATCGAACCTGTGGAAAACTTTAGTTTTCACTATTAGGCACCCTGGAGGTGAAATGTGCTTTACAGTACCATTTTTTGACAAATAAGACATATTTTCAAAATCCTCCGAGTTAGTGACCCGGGGTACACGCCTGTGTATTAATTGTGATATTTCATAAAATCAATCTAATGATTCCTCTTCTTGACCCCATATAGAGTTAAGGTTACTAAGTAATGATTTCTAGATAGTTGAATTTCTTTTTGGCGCCATTTTTCTTTAGAGTTCAACAATTCTTTAAAATCTATACGTTTAGTGATCCAAGGTACATGCCTGTGTGGCATTTTTGGTGAATTTTTGAAATCTTTCAAAAAAGGCAAAATCGAACCTGTGAAAGGCTTTAACTACCACTATTGGGCACCCTGGGAGAATAATGTGCTTTACAGTCCTATTTTCTTATAAATCAAACATATTTTAGAAAATCCTCCAAGTTAGGGAACCGGGGTACACGCCTGCGTGTAATTTTGGTGATTTGTTAAAATCAAACTAAGGATACCTCTTCTGGTTGCCAAGTAGACTTAAGGTTCCTATGCATTGCTATCTAGATAGTCCAAGTTCACTGTGACGCAATTTTTCTAAAGATTTCAACAATTCAATAAAATCTCTATGTTCAGTGACCCCCGGTACACGCCCGTGAGGCATTTTTAGTGATTACGTGAAACCATTCTAAAAGGGAAATCGAACCTGTGGAAAACTTTAGTTTTCACTATTAGGCACCCTGGAGGTGAAATGTGCTTTACAGTACCATTTTTTGACAAATAAGACATATTTTCAAAATCCTCCGAGTTAGTGACCCGGGGTACACGCCTGTGTATTAATTGTGAGATTTCATAAAATCAAACTAAGGATTCCTCTTCTTGACCCCAAGTAGACTTAAGGTTACGAAGCATTGATTTCTAGACAGTCGTATTTCCTTTTGGCGCCATTTTTCTTTAGAGTTCAACAATTCTTTAAAATCTCTACGTTTAGTGATCCCCGGTACACGCCCGTGAGGCATATTTGGTGAATTTTTGAAATCTTTCTAAAAAGGCAAAATCGAACCTGTGAAAGGCTTTAACTAACACTATTGGGCGCCCTGGGGCAATAGTGTGCTTTACCGTCCTATTTTCTTAGAAATCAAACATATTTTAAAAAATCTTCCGAGTTAGTGAACCGGGGTACACGACTGAGATTAATTTTGGTGATTTCATAAAATAAAACTAAGGATGACTCTTCTGGAATCCAAGTATACAAAAGGTTCCTATGCTTTGATATCTAGATGGTCCAAGTTCATTGTTACGATATTTTTCTTAAGATTTCAACAATTCGATAAATTCTCTATGTTCAGTGACCCCTGGTACACGCCCGTGAGGCTTTTTTAGTGATTACTTGAAACCATTCTAAAAGGGAAAATCGAACCTGTGGAAGGATTTAGTTTCCACTATTAGGCACCATGGAGGTGAAATGTTCTTTACAATACCATTTTTTACAAATAGAACATATTTTAAAAATCCTTCGAGTTAGTGACCCGGGGTACACGCCTGTGTATTAATTGTGAGATTTCTTAAAATCAAACTAAGGATTCCTCTTATTTACCCCAAGTAGACTTAAGGTTACTAAGCAAAGATTTCTAGACAGTCGAATTTTCTTTTGGCGCCATTTTTCTTTAGAGTTCAACAATTCTTTTAAATCTCTACGTTTAGTGACCCCCGGTAAACGCCCGTGAGGCATTTTTGGTGAATTTTTCAAATATTTATAAAATGGCAATATCGAACCTGTGAAAGGCTTTAACTACCACTATTCAAGGCCCTAGGGGAATAATGTGCTTTACAGTCCTGTTTGCTGACAAATCAAACATAATATTAAAAATCTACCGAATTAGTGAACCGGGGTACACGACTGAGATTAATTTTGGTGATTTCTTAAAATAAAACTAAGGATGCCTCTTCTGGTTACAAGTAGACAAAAGGTTCCTATGCATTAATATCTAGGTGGTCCAAGTTCATTGTGACGCTATTTTTCTTAAGATTTTAACAATTCAATCAAATCTCTATGTTCAGTGACCCCCGGTTCACGCCCGTGAGGAATTTATAGTGATTACTTGAAACCATTCTAAAAGGGAAAATCAAACCTGTAGAAGACTTTAGTGTCCACTATTAGACACCCTGGAGGTGAAATGTGCTGTACAGTACCATTTTTTGACAAATAAGACATATTTTCAAAATCCTCCGAGTTAATGACCCGGGGTACACGCCTGTGTATTAATTGTGATATTTCATAAAATCAAACTAAGGATTCCTTTTCTTGACCCCATATAGACTTAAGGTTACTAAGTAATGATTTCTAGATAATCGAATTTCCTTTTGGCGACATTTTTCTTTAGAGTTCAACAATTCTATAAAATCTCTACGTTTAGTGACCCCCGGTACACGCCTGTGAGGCATTGTTGGTGAATTTTTGAAATCTTTCTAAAAAGGCAAAATCGAACCTGTGAATGGCTTTAACTACCACTATTGGGCGCCCTGGGAGAATAATGTGCTTTACAGTCCTTTTTCCTGAGAAATCAAACATATTTTAAAAAATCTTCCGAATTAGTGAACCGAGGTACAGAACTGAGTGTAATTTTGGTGATTACTAAAAATCTAACTAAGGATGCCTCTTCTGGTTGCTAAGTAGACAAAAGGTTCCTATGCATTAATATCTAGATGGTCCAAGTTCATTGGAAGCTATTTTTCTTAAGATTTCAACAATTCGATAAATTCTCTATGTTCAGTGACCCCCGGTACACTCCCGTGAGGCATTTTAAGTGATTACTTGAAACCATTCTAAAAGGGAAAATCGAATCTGTGGAAGGATTTAATTTCCACTATTAGGCACCCTGGAGGTGAAATGTGCTTTATAGTACCATTTTTTGACAAATAGAACATATTTTCAAAATACTCCGAGTTAGTGACCCGGGGTACACGCCTGTGTATTAATTGTGAGATTTCTTAAAATCAAACTAAGGATTACTTTTCTTGACCCCAAGTAGACTTAAGGTTACTAAGTATTAATTTCTAGACAGCCGAATTTCCTTTTGGCGCCATTTTTCTTTAGAGTTCAACAATTCTTTAAAATCTCTACGTTTAGTGACCTCTGGTACACGCCTGTGAGACATTTTTTGTGAATTTTTGAAATCTTGCTAAAAAGGAAAAATCGAACCTGTGAAAGGCTTTAACTACCACGATTGGGCGCCCTGGGGGAATAATGTGCTTTACAGTCCTATTTCCTAAGAAATCAAATGTATTTTAAAAAATCTTCCGAATTAGTGAACCGGGGTACACGACTGAGTGTAATTTTGATGATTTCTTAAAATAACACTAAGGATGCCTCTTCTGGTTGCCAAGTAGACAAAAGGTTTCTATGCATTAATATCTAGATGGTCCAAGTTCATTGGACGCTATTTTTCATAATATTTCAACAATTCGATAAATTCTCTATGTTCAGTGACCCCCGGTACACGCCCGTGAGGTCTTTTTAGTGATTACTTGAAACCATTCTAAAAGGGAAAACCGAACCTGTGGAAGACTTTAGTTTCCACTATTAGGCACCCTGGAGGTGAAATGTGCTTTACAGTACCATTTTTTGACAAATAAGACATATTTTCAAAATCCTCCGAGTTAGTGACCCGGGGTACACGCCTGTGTATTAATTGTGAGATTTCTTAAAATCAAACTAAGGATTCCTCTTCTTGACCCCAAGTAGACTTAAGGTTACTAAGCAATGATTTATAGACAGTCGAATTTCTTTTTGGCTCCATTTTTCTTTAGAGTTCAACAATTCTTTAAAATCTCTACGTTTAGTGACCCCCGGTACACGCCTGTGAGGCATTTTTGATGAATATTTGAAATCTTTCTCAAAAGGCAAAATCGAACCTGTGAAAGGCTTTAACTACCACTATTGGGCGATTTAGGGCAATATTGTGCTTTACAGTCCTATTTTCTGAGAAATCAAACATATTTTAGAAAATCCTCCGAGTTAGTGAAGCGGGGTACACGCCTGAGTGTAATTTTGAAGATTTCTTAAAATCAAACTCAGGATGCCTCTTCTAGTTGCCAAGTAGACTTAAGGTTCTTATAAATTTCTATCTAGATAGTCCATGTTCACTGTGACGCTATTTTTCTAAAGAATTCTACAATTCGATAAAATCTCTATGTTCAGTTACCCCCGGTACACGCCCGTGAGGTCTTTTTAGTGATTACTTGAAACCATTCTAAAAGGGAAAATCGAACCTGTGGAAGACTTTAGTTTCAACTATTAGGCACCCTGGAGGTGAAATGTGCTTTACAGTACCATTTTTTGACAAATAAAACATATTTTCAAAATCCTCCGAGTTAGTGACCTGGGGTACACGCCTGTGTATTAATTGTGAGATTTCTTAAAATCAAACTAAGGATTCCTCTTCTTGACCCCAAGTAGACTTAAGGTTACTAAGCAATGATTTATAGACAGTCGAATTTCCTTTTGGCTCCATTTTTCTTTAGAGTTCAACAATTCTTTAAAATCTCTACGTTTACTGACCCCCGGTACACGCCTGTGAGGCATTTTTGGTGAATTTTTGAAATCTTTCTCAAAAGGCAAAATCGAACCTGTGAAAGGCTTTAACTACCACTATTGGGCGCCTAGGGGCAATATTGTGCTTTACAGTCCTATTTTCTGAGAAATCAGACATATTTTAAAAAATCTACCGAATTAGTGAACCGGGGTACACGACTGAGTGTAATTTTGGTGATTTTTTAAAATTAAACTTAGGATGCCTCTTCTGGTTGCCAAGTAGACTTAAGGTTCCTATGCATTGATATCTAGATGGTCCAAGTTCATTGTGACACTATTTTTCTAAAGATTTCAATAATTCGATAAAATCTCTATGTTCAGTGACCCCCGGTATACGCCTTTGAGGCTTTTGTAGTGATTACTTCAAACCATTCTAAAAGGGAAAATCGAACCTGTGGAATGCTTTAGTTTCCACTATTGGGCACCCTGGGGTCAAATGTGCTCTACAGTACCATTTTTTCACAAATAAAACATGTTTTCAAAATCCTCCGAGTTAGTGAACAAGGGTACACGCCTGTGTATTAATTCTGAGGTTTTTTAAAATCAAACTAAGTATTCCTCTTATTGACCCCAAGTAGACTTAAGGTTACGAAGCATTGATTTCTAGACAGTCGAATTTTATTTTGAAGCCATTTTTCAATAGAGTTCAACAATTCTTGAAAATTTATATGTTTAGTTACCCCCGGTACAAGCTCGTGAGGCATTTTTGGTGAATTTTTGAAACTTTTTTAAAAAGGGAAAATCGAACCCCTGAAAGGCTTTAACTACCACTATTAGTCGCCCTGGGGGAAGAATGTGCTTTACAGTCCTATTTTCTGAGAAATCAAGCATATTTAAAAAAATCCTCCTAGTTTGTGAACCGGGGTACACGTCTGAGTTTAATTTTGCTAATTTCTTAAAATTAAACTAAGGATGCCCCTTCTGGTTGCCAAGTACACTTAAGGTTCCTATGCATTAATATCTAGATGTTCGAAGTTCATTGTGACACTTTTTTTCTAAAGATTTCAACAATTCGATAAAATCTCTATATTTAGTGACCCCCGGTACACGCCCGTGAGGCTTTTTTAGTGATTACTTGAAACCATTCTACAAGGGAAAATCGAACCTATTGAAGGCTTTAGTTTCCACTATTAGGCACCCTGGGGGTCAAATGTGCTTTACCATAACATTTTTTGAAAAATATTACATATTTTCAAAATTCTCCGAGTTAGTGAACCGTGGTACACGCCTGTGTATTAATTCTGAGATTTCTTAAAATCAAACTAAGGATTCCACTTCTTTACCCCAAGTAGACTTAATGTTACAAAGCATTGTTTTTTAGAACGTCGAAGTTCATTTTGACGCCATTTTTCTTTAGAGTTCAACAATTCGTTAAATTATTTATGTTTAGTGACCCCCGGTACACGCCCATGAGGCATTTCAAAGAAAAATAGCGTCACAATGAACTCGGACCATCTAGATATCAATGCATAGCAATCTTTTGTCTACTTGGCAACCAGAAGAGGCATCCTTAGTTTTATTTTAAGAAATCACCAAAATTACACTCAGTCGTGTACCCCGGTTCAGTAACTCGGAAGATTTTTTAAAATATGTTTGATTTCTCAGAAAATAGGACGGTAAAGCACATTATGCCCCCACGGCGCCCAATAGTGGTAGTTAAACCCTTTCAAAGGTTTGATTTTACCATTTTAGAAAGGATTCAAAAATTCACCAAATATGTCTCACGGGCGTGTACCGGGGGTCACTAAACATAGATAATTTAAAGAATTGTTGAACTCTAAAGAAAAATGGCGTCAAAATAAAATTCAACGGTCTAGAAATCAATGCTTAGTAACCTTAAGTCTACTTGGGGTCAAGAAGAGGAATCCTTAGTTTGATTTTAAGAAATCTCAGAATTAATACACAGGCGTGTACCCCGGGTCACTAACTCTGAGGATTTTGAAAATATGTTATATTTGTCAAAAAATGGTCATGTAAAGCACATGTCACCTCCAGGGTGCCTAATAGTGGAAACTAAATCCAGCACAGGTTCGGTTTTCCCTTTTAGAATAGTTTCAAGTAATCACTAAAAATGGCTCACGGGCGTGTACCTGGGGTCACTGAACATAGAGAATTTATCGAATTGTTGAAATCTTAAGAAAAATAGCGTCACAATGAAATTGGACCATCTAGATATCAATGCATAGGAACCTTTTGTCTACTTGGCTACCAGAAGAGGCATCCTTAGTTTTATTTTAAGAAATCACAAAAATTACACTCAGTCGTGTACCCCGGTTCAATAACTCGGAAGATTTTTTAAAATATGTTTGATTTCTTAGAAAATAAGACGGTAAAGCACATTATTCCCCAGGGCGCCCAATAGTGGTAGTTAAACCCTTTCACAGGTTTGATTTTACCATTTTAGAAAGGTCACTGAACATAGAGATTTTATCGAATTGTAGAATTCTTTAGAAAAATAGCGTCACAGTGAACTTGGACTATCTAGATAGAAATTTTTAAGAACCTTAAGTCTACTTGGCAACCAGAAGAGGCATCCTTAGTTTGATTTTAAGAAATCACAAAAATTACACTCAGGCGTGTACCGGCGGTTCACTAACTCGGAGGATTTTCTAAAATTTGTTTGATTTCTCAGAAAATAGGACTTTAAAGCACATTATTCCCCTAGGGTGCCAAATAGTGGTGGTTAAAGCCTTTCACAGGTTCAATTTTGCCTTTTTATAAAGATTACAAAAATTAAACAAAAATGTCTCACAAACGTGTACCGGGGGTCACTAAACGTAGAGATTTTAAAGAATTGTTGAACTCTAAAGAAAAATGGTGCAAAAAGGAAATTCGACTGTCTAGAAATCATTGCTTAGTAACCTTAAGTCTACTTGGGGTCAAGAAGAGGAATCCTTAGTTTGATTTTAAGAAATCTCACAATTAATACACAGGCGTGTAACCCTGGTCCCTAACTCGGAGGATTTTAAAAATATGTTTTATTTGTCAAAAAATGGTACTGTAAAACACATTTCACCTCCAGGGTGCCTAATAGTGGAAACTAAAGTCTTCCACAGGTTCGATTTTTCCTTTTAGAATGGTTTTAAGTAATCACTAAAAAGACCTCACGGGCGTGTACCGGGGGTAACTGAACATAGAGATTTTATCGAATTGTAGAATTCTTTAGAAAAATAGCGTCACAGTGAACTTGGACTATCTAGATAGAAATTTTTAAGAACCTTAAGTCTACTTGGCAACCAGAAGAGGCATCCTTAGTTTGATTTTAAGAAATCACCAAAATTACACTCAGGCGTGTACCCCGGTTCACTAACTCGGAGGATTTTCTAAAATATGTTTTATTTCGCAGAAAATAGGACTTTCAAGCACATTATTCCCCTAGGGTGCCAAATAGTGGTGGTTAAAGCCTTTCACAGGTTCGATTTTGCCTTTTTAGAAAGATTTCAAAAATTCACCAAAAATTCCTCACGGGCTTGTACCGGGGGTCATTAAACGTAGAGATTTTAAAGAATTGTTTAACTCTAAAGAAAAATGGAGCCAAAAGGAAATTCGACTGTCTATAAATCATTGCTTAGTAACCTTAAGTCTACTTGGGGACAAGAAGAGGAATCCTTAGTTTGATTTTAAGAAATCTCACTATTAATACACAGGCGTGTACCCCGGGTCATTAACTCGGAGGATTTTGAAAATATGTCTTATTTGTCAAAAAATGGTACTGTAAAGTATATTTCACCTCCAGGGTGCCTAATAGTGGAAACTAAAGTCGTCCACAGGTTCGGTTTTCCCTTTTAGAATGGTTTCAAGTAATCACTAAAAAGACCTCACGGGCGTGTACCGGGGGTCACTGAACATAGAGAATTTATCGAATTGTTGAAATCTTAAGAAAAATAGCGTCCAATGAACTTGGACCATCTAGATATTAATGCATAGAAACCTTTTGTCTACTTGGCAACCAGAAGAGGCATCTTTAGTGTTATTTTAAGAAATCACCAAAATTACACTCAGTCGTGTACCCCGGTTCACTAATTCGAAAGATTTTTTAAAATACGTTTGATTTCTCAGGAAATAGGACTGTAAAGCACATTATTCGCCCAGGGCGCCCAATCGTGGTAGTTAAAGCCTTTCACAGGTTCGATTTTTCCTTTTTAGCAAGATTTCAAAAATTCACAAAAAATGTCTCACAGGCGTGTACCAGGGGTCACTAAACGTAGAGATTTAAAAGAATTGTTGAACTCTAAAGAAAAATGGCGCCAAAAGGAAATTCGGCTGTCTAGAAATTAATGCTTAGTAACATTAAGTCTACTTGGGGTCAAGAAAAGTAATCCTTAGTTTGATTTTAAGAAATCTCACAATTAATACACAGGCGTGTACCCCGGGTCACTAACTCGGAGTATTTTGAAAATATGTTCTATTTGTCAAAAAATGGTACTGTAAAGCACATTTCACCTCCAGGGTGCCTAATAGTGGAAATTAAATCCTTCCACAGGTTCGATTTTCCCTTTTAGAATGGTTTCAGGTAATCACTTAAAATGCCTCACGGGAGTGTACCGGGGGTCACTGAACATAGAGAATTTATCGAATTGTTGAAATCTTAAGAAAAATAGCTTCCAATGAACTTGGACCATCGAGATATTAATGCATAGGAACCTTTTGTCTACTTAGAAACCAGAAGAGGCATCCTTAGTTTGATTTTTAGAAATCACCAAAATTACACTCAGTCCTGTACCTCGGTTCACTAATTCGGAAGATTTTTTAAAATATGTTTGATTTCTAAGGAAATAGGACTGTAAAGCACATTTTTCTCCCAGGGCGCCCAATAGTGGTAGTTAAAGCCTTTCAAAGGTTCGATTTTGCCTTTTTAGAAAGATTTCAAAAATTCACCAAAAATGCCTCACAGGCGTGTACCTGGGGTCACTAAACGTAGAGATTTTATAGAATTGTTGAACTCTAAAGAAAAATGGCGCCAAAAGGAAATTCGATTATCTAGAAATCATTACTTAGTAACCTTAAGTCTATATGGGGTCAAGAAGAGGAATCCTTAGTTTGATTTTATGAAATATCACAATTAATACACAGGCGTGTACCCCGGGTCATTAACTCGGAGGATTTTGAAAATATGTCTTATTTGTCAAAAAATGGTACTGTAAAGCACATTTCACCTCCAGGGTGTCTAATAGTGGACACTAAAGTCTTCTACAGGTTTGATTTTCCCTTTTAGAATGGTTTCAAGTAATCACTTAAAATGCCTCACGGGAGTGTACCGGGGGTCACTGAACATAGAGAATTTATCGAATTGTTGAAATCTTAAGAAAAATATCGTAACAATGAACTTGGACCATCTAGATATCAAAGCATAGGAACCTTTTGTATACTTGGAAACCAAAAGAGGCATCCTTAGTTTTATTTTATGAAATCACCAAAATTAATCTCAGTCGTGTACCCCGGTTCACTAACTCGGAAGATTTTTTAAAATATGTTTGATTTCTCAGAAAATTGGACGGTAAAGCACATTACTGCCCCAGGGCGCCCAATAGTGGTAGTTAAAGCCTTTCACAGGTTCGATTTTGACTTTTTAGAGAGATTTCAAAAATTCACCAAATATGCCTCACGGGCTTGTACCGGGGATCACTAAACGTAGAGATTTTAAAGAATTGTTGAACTCTAAAGAAAAATGGCGCCAAAACGAAATACGACTGTCTAGAAATCAATGCTTCGTAACCTTAAGTCTACTTGGGGTCAAGAAGAGGAATCCTTAGTTTGATTTTATGAAATCTCACAATTAATACACAGGCGTGTACCCCGGGTCACTAACTCGGAGGATTTTGAAAATATGTCTTATT
This sequence comes from Patellifolia procumbens, assembly GCA_947645195.1. Lineage (NCBI taxonomy): Eukaryota > Viridiplantae > Streptophyta > Magnoliopsida > Caryophyllales > Amaranthaceae > Patellifolia > Patellifolia procumbens. The sequence continues at coordinate 39,973 of CANSGD010000576.1, read as the reverse complement.
TGTCAAAAAATTGTACTGTAAAACACCCTTCACCTCCAGCGTGCCTAATAGTGAAAACTAAAGTCTTCTACAGGTTCGATTTCCCTTTTAGAATGGTTTCACGTAATCAATAAAAATGCCTCACGGGCGTGTACCGGGGGTCACTGAACATAGAGATTTTATTGAATTGTTGAAATCTTTAGAAAAATAGCGTCACAGTGAACTTGGACTATCTAGATAGCAATGCATAGGCACCTTAAGTCTACTTGGCAACCAGAAGAGGTATCCTTAGTTTGATTTTAAGAAATCACCAAAATTACACTCAGGCGTGTACCCCGGTTCCCTAACTCGGAGGATTTTCTAAAATATGTTTGATATCTCAGAAAATAGGACTGTAAAGCACATTATTCCCCCAGGGTGCCCAATAGTGGTAGTTAAAGTCTCTCACAGGTTCGATTTTGCCTTTTTTGAAAGATTTCAAAAATTCACCAAAAATGCCTCACAGGCGTGTACCGAGGATCACTAAACGTATAGATTTTAAAGAATTGTTGAACTCTAAAGAAAAATGGCGCCAAAAGGAAATTCGATTATCTAGAAATCATTACTTAGTAACCTTAAGTATATATGGGGTCAAGAAGAGGAATCCTTAGTTTTATTTTATGAAATATCACAATTAATACACAGGCGTGTACCCCGGGTCACTAACTCGGACGATTTTGAAATTATGTCTTATTTGTCAAAAAATGGTACTGTAAAGCACATATCACCTCCAAGGTGCCTAATAGTGAAAACTAAAGTCTTCCACAGGTTCGATTTCCCTTTTGGAATGGTTTCACGTAATCACTAAAAATGCCTGACGGGCGTGTACCGGGGGTCACTGAAGATAGAGATTTTATTGAATTGTTGAAATCTTTAGAAAAATAGCGTCACAGTGAACTTGGACTATCTAGATAGCAATGCATAGGAACCTTAAGTCTACTTGGCAACCAGAAGAGGTATCCTTAGTTTGATTTTAAGAAATCACCAAAATTACACTCAGGCGTGTACTCCGGTTCCGTAACTCGGAGGATTTTCTAAAATATGTTTGATTTCTCAAAAAATAGGACTGTAAGGCACATTATTCCCCCAGGGTAACCAATAGTGGTAGTTAAAGCCTTTCACAGGTTCGATTTTTCCTTTTTTGAAAGATTTCAAAAATTCACCAAAAATGACTCACAGGCGTGTACCGAGGATCACTAAACGTATAGATTTTAAAGAATTGTTGAACTCTAAAGAAAAATGGCGCCAAAAGGAAATTCGATTATTTAGAAATCATTACTTAGTAACCTTAAGTCTATATGGGGTCACGAAGAGGAATCCTTAGTTTGATTTTATGAAATATCACAATTAATACACAGGCGTGTACCCCGGGTCACTAACTCGGAGGATTTTGAAAATATGTCTTATTTGTCAAAAAATGGTATTGTAAAGCACATTTCACCTCCAGGGTGCCTAATAGTGAAAACTAAAGTCTTCCACAGGTTCGATTTCCCTTTTAGAATGGTTTCACGTAATCACTAAAAATGCCTCACGGGCGTGTACCGGGGGTCACTGAACATAGAGATTTTATTGAATTGTTGAAATCTTTAGAAAAATAGCGTCACAGTGAACTTGGACTATCTAGATAGCAATGCATAGGAACCTTAAGTCTACTTGGCAACCAGAAGAGGTATCCTTAGTTTGATTTTAAGAAATCACCAAAATTACACTCAAACGTGTACCCCGGTTCCCTAACTCGGAGGATTTTCTAAAATATGTTTGATATCTCAGAAAATAGGACTGTAAAGCACATTATTCCCCCAGGGTGCCCAATAGTGGTAGTTAAAGCCTTTCACAGGTTCGATTTTGCCTTTTTTGAAAGATTTCAAAAATTCACCAAAAATGCCTCACAGGCATGTACGAGGATCACTAAACGTATAGATTTTAAAGAATTGTTGAACTCTAAAGAAAAATGGCGCCAAAAAGAAATTCGACTATCTAGCAATCATTACTTAGTAACCTTAAGTCTATATGGGGTCAAGAACAGGAATCCTTAGTTTGATTTTATGAAATATCACAATTAATACGCAGACGTGTACCCCGGGTAACTAACTCGGAGGATTTTGAAAATATGTCTTATTTGTAAAAAATGGTGCCTAATAGTGGAAATTAAAGTCTTCCACAGGTTCGATTTTCCCTTTTGGAATGGTTTCAAGTAATCACTAAAAATGCCTGACGGGCGTGTACCGGGGGTCACTCAACATAGAGCTTTTATTGAATTGTTGAAATCTTTAGAAAAATAGCGTCACAGTGAACTAGGACTATCTAGATAGCAATGCATAAGAACCTTAAGTCTACTTGGCAACCAGAAGAGGTATCCTTAGTTTGATTTTAAGAAATCACCAAAATTACACTCAGGCGCGTACCCCGGTTCCGTAACTCGGAGGATTTTCTAAAATATGTTTGATTTCTCAGAAAATAGGACTGTAAAGCACATTATTCCCCCAGGGTGCCCAATAATGGTAGTTAAAGCCTTTCACAGGTTCGATTTTGCCTTTTTTGAAAGATTTCAAAAATTCACCAAAAATGCCTCACAGGCGTGTACCGAGGATCACTAAACGTATAGATTTTAAAGAATTGTTGAACTCTAAAGAAAAATGGCGCCAAAAGGAAATTCGATTATCTAGAAATCATTACTTAGTAACCTTAAGTCTATATGGGGTCAAGAAGAGGAATCCTTAGTTTGATTTTATGAAATATCACAATTAATACACAGGCGTGTACCCCGGGTCACTAACTCGGAGGATTTTGAAAATATGTCTTATTTGTCAAAAAATGGTATTGTAAAGCACATTTCACCTCCAGGGTGCCTAATAGTGAAAACTACAGTCTTCCACAGGTTCGATTTCCCTTTTAGAATGGTTTCACGTAATCACTAAAAATGCCTCACGGGCGTGTACCGGGGGTCACTGAACATAGAGATTTTATTGAATTGTTGAAATCTTTAGAAAAATAGCGTCACAGTGAACTTGGACTATCTAGATAGCAATGCATAGGAACCTTAAGTCTACTTGGCAACCAGAAGAGGTATCCTTAGTTTGATTTTAAGAATTCACCAAAATTACACTCAGGCGTGTACCCCGGTTCCGTAACTCGGAGGATTTTCTAAAATATGTTCGATTTCTCAGAAAATAGGACTGTAAAGCACATTATTCCCCCAGGGTGCCCAATAGTGGTAGTTAAAGCCTTTCACAGGTTCGATTTTGCCTTTTTTGAAAGATTTCAAAAATTCACCAAAAATGCCTCACAGGCGTGTACCGAGGATCACTAAACGTATAGATTTTAAAGAATTGTTGAACTCTAAAGAAAAATGGCGCCAAAAGGAAATTCGATTATCTAGAAATCATTACTTAGTAACCTTAAATCTATATGGGGTCAAGAAGAGGAATCCTTAGTTTGATTTTATGAAATATCACAATTAATACACAGGCGTGTACCCCGGGTCACTAACTCGGAGGATTTTGAAAATATGTCTTATTTGTCAAAAAATGGTACTGTAAAGCACATCTCACCTCCAGGGTGCCTAATAGTGAAAACTAAAGTCTTCCACAGGTTCGATTTCCCTTTTAGAATGGTTTCACGTAATCACTAAAAATGCCTCACGGGCGTGTACCGGGGGTCACTGAACATAGAGATTTTATTGAATTGTTGAAATCTTTAGAAAAATAGCGTCACAGTGAACTTGGACTATCTAGATAGCAATGCATAGGAACCATAAGTCTACTTGGCAACCAGAAGAGGTATCCTTAGTTTGATTTTAAGAAATCACCAAAATTACACTCAGGCGTGTACCCCGGTTCCCTAACTCGGAGGATTTTCTAAAATATGTTTGATATCTCAGAAAATAGGACTGTAAAGCACATTATTCCCCCAGGGTGCCCAATAGTGGTAGTTAAAGCCTTTCACATGTTCGATTTTGCCTTTTTAGAAAGATTTCAAAAATTCACCAAAAATGCCTCACGGGCGTGTACCGGGGGTCACTGAACATAGAGAATTTATCGAATTGTTTAAATCTTAAAAAAAATAGCGTCACAATGTACTTGGACCATCTACGTATCAATGAATAGGAACCTTTTGTCTACTTGGCAACCAGAAAAGGCATCCTTAGTTTTATTTTAAGAAATCACCAAAATTACACTCAATCGTGTACCCCGGTTCACTAATTCGGTAGATTTTTTAAAATATGTTTGATTTCTTAGAAAACAGGACTGTAAAGCACATTATTCCCCTAGGGCGCCGAATAGTGGTAGTTAAAGCCTTTCACAGGTTCGATTTTTCCGTTTTATAAAGATAAAAACAATTAACCAAAAATGTCTCACAAACGTGTACTGGGGGTCACTAAACGTAGAGATTTAAAGAATTGTTGAACTCTAAAGAAAAATGGTGCAAAAAGGAAATTCGACTGTCTAGAAATCATTGCTTAGTAACCTTAAGTCTACTTGGGGTCAAGAAGAGGAATCCTTAGTTTGATTTTAAGAAATCTCACAATTAATACACAGGCGTGTACCCCTGGTCACTAACTCGGAGGATTTTAAAAATATGTTTTATTTGTCAAAAAATGGTACGGTAAAGCACATTTCACCTCCAGGGTGCCTAATAGTGGAAACTAAAGTCTTCCACAGGTTCGATTTTCCCTTTTAAAATGGTTTCAAGTAATCACTAAAAAGACCTCACGGGCGTGTACCGGGGGTAACTGAACATAGAGATTTTATCGAATTGTAGAATTCTTTAGAAAAATAGCGTCACAGTGAACTTGTACTATCTAGATAGAAATTTATTAGAACCTTAAGTCTACTTGGCAACCAGAAGAGGCATCCTTAGTTTGATTTTAAGAAATCACCAAAATTACACTCAGGCGTGTACCCCGGTTCACTAACTCGGAGGATTTTCTAAAATATGTTTGATTTCTCAGAAAATAGGACTGTAAAGCACATTATTCCCCTAGGGTTCCAAATAGTGGTGGTTAAAGCCTTTCACAGGTTCGATTTTTCCTTTTTATAAAGATTTCAAAAATTCACAAAAAATGCCTCACGGGCTTGTACCGGGGATCATTAAACGTAGAGATTGTAAAGAATTGTTGAACTCTAAAGAAAAATGGATCCAAAAGGAAATTCGACTGTCTATAAATCATTGCTTAGTAACCTTAAGTCTACTTGGGGTCAAGAAGAGGAATCCTTAGTTTGATTTTAAGAAATCTCACAATTAATACACGGGCGTGTACCCCGGGTCACTAACTCGGAGGATTTTGAAAATATGTCTTATTTGTCAAAAAATGGTACTGTAAAGCACATTTCACCTCCAGGGTGCCTAATAGTGGAAACTAAAGTCTTCCACAGGTTCGATTTTCCCCTTTTAGAATGGTTTTACGTAATCACTAAAAAGACCTCACGGGCGTGTACCGGGGGTCACTGAACATAGAGAATTTATCGAATTGTTGAAATCTTAAGAAAAATAGCGTCCAATGAACTTGGACCATCTAGATATTAATGCATAGAAACCTTTTGTCTACTTGGCAACCAGAAGAGGCATCCTTAGTGTTATTTTAAGAAATCACCAAAATTACACTCAGTCGTGTACCCCGGTTCACTAATTCGGAAGAATTTTTAAAATACGTTTGATTTCTCAGGAAATAGGACTGTAAAGCACATTATTCCCCCAGGGCGCCCAATCGTGGTAGTTAAAGCCTTTCACAGGTTCGATTTTTCCTTTTTAGCAAGATTTCAAAAATTCACAAAAAATGCCTCACAGGCGTGTACCAGGGGTCACTAAATGTAGAGATTTTAAAGAATTGTTGAACTCTAAAGAAAAATGGCGCCAAAACGAAATTCGGCTGTCTAGAAATCAATGTTTAGTAACCTTAAGTCTACTTGGGGTCAAGAAAAGGAATCCTTAGTTTGATTTTAAGAAATCTTACAATTAATACACAGGCGTGTACCCCGGGTCACTAACTAGGAGTATTTTGAAAATATGTTCTATTTGTCAAAAAATGGTACTGTAAAGCACATTTCACCTCCAGGGTGCCTAATAGTGGAAATTAAATCCTTCCACAGGTTCGATTTTCCCTTTTAGAATGGTTTCAAGTAATCACTTAAAATGGCTCACGGGACTGTACCGGGGGTCACTGAACATAGAGAATTTATCGAATTGTTGAAATCTTAAGAAAAATAGCTTCCAATGAACTTGGACCATCTAGATATTAATGCATAGGAACCTTTTGTCTACTTGGAAACCAGAAGAGGCATCCTTAGTTTGATTTTTAGAAATCACCAAAATTACACTCAGTCCTGTACCTCGGTTCACTAATTCGGAAGATTTTTCAAAATATGTTTGATTTCTCAGGAAATAGGACTGTAAAGCACATTATTCTCCCAGCGCGCCCAATAGTGGTAGTTAAACCCTTTCACAGGTTCGATTTTGCCTTTTTAGAAAGATTTCAAAAATTCACCAAAAATGCCTCACAAGCGTGTACCGGGGGTCACTAAACGTAGAGATTTTATAGAATTGTTGAACTCTTAAAAAAATGGCGCGAAAAGGAAATTCGACAGTCTAGAAATCATTGCTTAGTAACCTTAAGTCTAATTGGGGTCAAGAAGAAGAATCCTTTGTTTGATTTTATGAAATCTCACAATTAATACACAGGTGTGTACCCCGGGTCACTAACTAGGAGGATTTTTAAAATATGTCTTATTTGTCAAAAAATGGTACTGTAAAGCACATTTCACCTCCAGGGTGTCTAATAGTGGACACTAAAGTCTTCTATAGGTTTGATTTTCCCTTTTAGAATGGTTTCAAGTAATCACTAAAAATGCCTCACGGGCGTGTACCGGGGGTCACTGAACATAGAGATTTGATTGAATTGTTGAAATCTTAAGAAAAATAGCGTCACAATGAACTTGGACCATCTAGATATCAATGCATAGGAACCTTTTGTCTACTTGTAACCAGAAGAGGCATCCTTAATTTTATTTTAAGAAATCACCAAAATTAATCTCCGTCGTGTTCCCCGGTTCACTAATTCGGTAGATTTTTTAAAATATGTTTGAGTTCTTAGAAAACAGGACTGTAAAGCACATTATTCCACTAGGGCGCCGAATAGTGGTAGTTAAAGCCTTTCACAGGTTCGATATTGCCATTTTATAAAGATTTTAAAAATTCACCAAAAATGCCTCACTGGCGTGTACCGGGGGTCACTAAACGTAGAGATTTTAAAGAATTGTTGAACTCTAAAGAAAAATGGCGCCAAAAGGAAATTCGACTGTCTAGAAATCATTGCTTAGTAACCTTAAGTCTACTTGGGGTAAATAAAAGCAATCCTTAGTTTGATTTTAAGAAATCTCACAATTAATACACAGGCGTGTACCCCTGGTCACTAACTCGGAGGATTTTTAAAATAAGTTCTATTTGTATAAAATAGTACTGTAAAGAACATTTCACCTCCATGGTGCCTAATAGTGGAAACTAAATCCTTCCACAGGTTCGATTTTCCCTTTTAGAATGGTTTCAAGTAATCACTAAAAAAGCCTCATGGGCGTGTACCGGGGGTCACTGAGCATAGAGAATTTATCGAATTGTTAAAATCTTAAGAAAAATATCGTAACAATGAACTTGGACCATCTAGATATCAAAGCATAGGAACCTTTTGTATACTTGGAAACCAGAAGAGGCATCCATAGTTTTATTTTATGAAATCACCAAAATTAATCTAAGTCGTGTACCCCGGTTCACTAACTCGGAAGATTTTTTAAAATATGTTTGATTTCTCATAAAATTGGACGGTAAAGCACATTATTGCCCCAGGGCGCCCAATAGTGTTAGTTAAAGCCTTTCACAGGTTCGATTTTGCCTTTTTAGAAAGATTTCAAAAATTCACCAAATCTGCCTCACGGGCGTGTACCGGGGATCACTAAACGTAGAGATTTTAAAGAATTGTTGAACTCTAAAGAAAAATGGCGCCAAAAGGAAATACGACTGTCTAGAAATCAATGCTTCGTAACCTTAAGTCTACTTGGGGTCAAGAAGAGGAATCCTTAGTTTGATTTTATGAAATCTCATAATTAATACCCAGGCGTGTATCCCGGGTCACTAACTCGGAGGATTTTGAAAATATGTCTTATTTGTCAAAAAATGGTACTGTAAAACACATTTCACCTCCAGGGTGCCTAATAGTGAAAACTAAAGTCTTCCACAGGTTCGATTTCCCTTTTAGAATGGTTTCACGTAATCACTAAAAATGCCTCACGGGCGTGTACCGGGGGTCACTGAACATAGAGATTTTATTGAATTGTTGAAATCTTTAGAAAAATAGCGTCACAGTGAACTAGGACTATCTAGATAGCAATGCATAGGAACCATAAGTCTACTTTGCAACCAGAAGATATATCCTTAGTTTGATTTTAAGAAATCACCAAAATTACACTAAGGCGTGTACCCCGGTTCCCTAACTCGGAGGATTTTCTAAAATATGTTTGATTTCTCAGAAAATAGGACTGTAAAGCACATTATTCCCCCAGGGTGCCCAATAGTGGTAGTTAAAGCTTTTCACAGGTTCGATTTTGCCTTTTTTGAAAGATTTCAAAAATTCACCAAAAATGCCTCACAAGCGTGTACCCAGGATCACTAAACGTATAGATTTTTAAAAATTGTTGAACTCTAAAGAAAAATGGCGCCAAAAGGAAATTCGATTATCTAGAAATCATTACTTAGTAACCTTAAGTCTATATGGGGTCAAGAAGAGGAATCCTTAGTTTGATTTTATGAAATATCACAATTAATACACAGGCGAATACACCGGGTCACTAACTCGGAGGATTTTGAAAATATGTCTTATTTGTAAAAAATGGTGCCTAATAGTGGAAACTAAAGTCTTCCACAGGTTCGATTTTCCCTTTTAGAATGGTTTCAAGTAATCACTAAAAATGCCTCACGGGCGTGTACCGGGGGTCACTCAACATAGAGATTTCATTGAATTGTTGAAATCTTTAGAAAAATAGCGTCACAGTGAACTTGGACTATCTAGATAGCAATGCATAGTCTACTTGCCAACCAGAAAAGGCATCCTTAGTTTGATATTAAGAAATCACCAAAATTACACTCAGGCGTGTACCCCGGTTCACTAACTCGGAGGATTTTCTAAAATATGTTTGATTTCTCAGAAAATAGGACTGTAAAGCACATTATTCCCCCTGGGTGCCCAATAGTTGTAGTTAAAGCCTTTCACAGGTTCGATTTTTCCTTTTTAGAAAGATTTCAAAAATTCACCAAAAATGCCTCTTGTACCGGGGGTCACTAAACGTAGAGATTTTAAAGAATTGTTGAACTCTAAAGAAAAATGGCGCCAAAAGGAAATTCGACTATCTAGAAATCATTGCTTAGTAACCTTAAGTCTACTTGGGGTCAAAAAGAGGAATCCTTTATTTTTATTTTATGAAATCTCACAATTAATACACAGGCGTGTACCCACGGTCACTATCAGAGGATTTTGAAAATATATTCAATTTGTCAAAAAATGGAACTGTAAAGCACATTTCACCTCTAGGGTGCCTAATATTGGAAATTAAATCCTTCCACAGGTTCGATATTCCCTTTTACAATGGTTTCAAGTAATCACTATAAATTCCTCACGGGCGTGTACCGGGGGTCACTGAACATAGAGAATTTCTTGAATTGTTGAAATCTTAAGAAAAATAGCGTCACAATGAACTTGGACCATCTAGATATCAATGCATAGGAACCTTTTGTCTACTTGGCAACCAGAAGAGGCATCCTTAGTTTTATTTTAAGAAATCTCCAAAATTACACTCAGTCGTGTACCCCGGTTCACTAATTCGGAATATTTTAAAATATGTATGATTTCTCAGAAAATCGGACTGTAAAGCACATTATTCCCCCAGGGCGCCCACTAGTGGTAATTAAAGCCTTTCACAGGTTCGATTTTTCCTTTTTAGAAAGAATTCAAAAATTCACCAAAAATGCCTCACAGGCGTGTACCGGGGGTCACTAAACGTAGATATTTTAAAAAATTGTTGAACTCTATAGAAAAATGGCGCCAAAAGGAAATTCGACTGTCAAAAAATCATTGCTTAGTAACCTTAAATCTACTTGGGGTCAAAAAGTGGAATCCTTAGTTTGATTTTATGAAATCTCACAATTAATACACAGGCGTGTACCCCTGGTCACTAACTCGGAGGATTTTGAAAATATGTCTTATTTGTCAAAAAATGGTACGGTAAAGCACATTTCACCTCCAGGGTGCCTAATAGTGAAAACTAAATCCTTCCACAGGTTCGATTTTCCCTTTTAGAATGGTTTCAAGTATTCACTAATAATTCCTAAAGGGCGTGTACTGGGGGTCACAGAACATAGAGAATTTATCGAATTGTTTAAATCTTAAGAAAAATATCGTAACAATGAACTTGGACCATCTAGATATCAATGCATAGGAACCTTTTGTCTATTTGGATACCAGAAGAGGCATCCTTAGTGTTATTTTAAGAAATCACCAAAATTAATCTCAGTCGTGTATCTCGGTTCACTAACTCGGAAGATTTTTTAAAATATGTTTGATTGCTTAGAAAACAGGACTGTAAAGCACATTATTCCCCTAAGGCGCCGAATAGTGGTAGTAAAAGCTTTTCACAGGTTCGATTTTGCCTTTTTATAAAGATTTCAAAAATTCACCAAAAATGTCTCACAGACGTGTACCGGGGGTCACTAAACGTAGAGATTTTAAAGAATTGTTGAACTCTAAAGAAAAATGGTGCAAAAAGGAAATTCGACTATTTAGAAATCAATGCTTAGTAACCTTAAGTCTACTTGGGGTCAAGAAGAGTAATCCTTAGTTTGATTTTAAAAAATCTCACAATTAATACACAAGCGTGTACCACGGGTCACTAACTCGGAGGATATTGAAAATATGTTTTATTTGTCAAAAAATGGTACTGTAAAGCGCATTTCACCTCCAGGTGCCTAATAGTGGAAACTAAGTCCTTCCACAGGTTCGATTTTCCCTTTTAGAATGGTTTCAAGTAATCACTAAAAATGCCTCACGGGCGTGTACCGGGGGTCACTGAATATAGAGAATTTATCGAATTGTTGAAATCTTAAGAAAAATATCGTAACACTGAACTTTGACCATCTAGATATCAATGCATAGGAACCTTTTGTCTACTTGGAAACAAGAAGAGGCATCCTTAGCGTTATTTTAAGAAATCACCAAAATTAATCTCAGTCGTGTACCCCGGTTCACTAACTAGGAAGATTTTTTAAAATATGTTTGATTTCTTATAAAACAGGACTGTAAAGCACATTATTCCCCTAGGGCGCCGGATAGTGGTAGTTAAAGCCTTTCACAGATTCGATTTTTCCTTTTGATAAAGATTTCAAAAATTCACCAAAAATGTCTCACAGACGTGTACCGGGGGTCACTAAACGTAGAGATTTTAAAGAATTGTTGAACTCTAAAGAAAAATGGTGCAAAAAGGAAATTCGACTATCTAGAAATCAATGCTTAGTAACCTTAAGTCTACTTTTGGTCAAGAAGAGGAATCCTTAGTTTGATTTTAAGAAATCTCACAATAAATACACAGGCGTGTACCCCGGGTCACTAACTCGGAGGATTTTGAAAATATGTTCTATTTGTCAAAAAATGGTACTGTAAAGCACATTTCACCTCCAGGGTGCCTAATAGTGGAAACTAAATCCTTCGCAGGTTCGATTTTCCCTTTTAGAATGGTTTCAAGAAATCACTAAAAATGCCTCACGGGCGTGTACCGGGGGTCACTGAACATAGAGAATTTATCGAATTGTTTAAATCTTAATAAAAATATCGTAACAATGAACTTGGACCATCTAGATATCAATGCATAGGAACCTTTTGTATACTTGGAAACCAGAAGAGGCATCCTTAGTTTTATTTTAGAAATCAACAAAATTAATCTCAGTCGTGTACCCCGGTTCACTAACTCGGAAGATTTTTTAAAATATGTTTGATTTCTCAGAAAATTGGGCGGTAAAGCACATTATTGCCCCATGGCGCCCAATAGTGTTAGTTAAAACATTTCACAGGTTCGATTTTTCCTTTTTAGAAAGATTTAAAAAATTCACCAAATATGCCTCACGGGCGTGTACCGGGGATCACTAAACGTTGAGATTTTAAAGAATTGTTGAACTCTAAAGAAAAATGGCGCCAAAAGGAAATACGACAGTCTGGAAATTAATGCTTCGTAACCTTAAGTCTACTTGGGGTCAAGAAGAGGAATCCTTAGTTTGATTTAATGAAATCTCACAATTAATACACAGGCGTGTACCCCGGGTCACTAACTCGGAGGATTTTGAAAATATGTCTTATTTGTCAAAAAATGGTACTGTAAAGCACATTTCACCTCCAGGGTGCCTAATAGTGAAAACTAAAGTCTTCCACAGGTTCGATTTTATCTTTTAGAATGGTTTCACGTAATCACTAAAAATACCTCACGGGCGTGTACCGGGGGTCACTGAACATAGAGATTTTATTGAATTGTTGAAATCATTAGAAAAATAGCGTCACAGTGAACTAATGCATAGGAACCATAAGTCTACTTGGCAACCAGAAGAGATATCCTTAGTTTGATTTTAAGAAATCACCAAAATTACATTCAGGCGTGTACCCCGGTTCCCTAACTCGGAGGATTTTCTAAAATATGTTTGATTTCTCAGAAAATAGGACTGTAAAGCACATTATTCCCCCAGGGTGCCCAATAGTGGTAGTTAAAGCCTTTCACAGGTTCGATTTTGCCTTTTTTGAAAGATTACAAAAATTCACCAAAAATGCCTAACAGGCGTGTACCGAGGATCACTAAACGTATAGATTTTAAAGAATTGTTGAACTCTAAAGAAAAATGGCGCCAAAAGGAAATTCGATTATCTAGAAATCATTACTTAGTAACCTTAAGTCTATATGGGGTCAAGAAGAGGAATCCTTAGTTTGATTTTATGAAATATCACAATTAATACACAGGCGTGTACCCCGGGTCACTAACTCGGAGGATTTTGAAAATATGTCTTATTTGTAAAAAATGGTTCCTAATAGTGGAAACTAAAGTCTTCCACAGTTTCGATTTTTCCTTTTAGAATGGTTTCAAGTAATCACTAAAAATACCTCACGGGCGTGTATCGGGGGTCACTCAACATAGAGATTTTATTGCATTGTTGAAATCTTTAGAAAAAGAGTGTCACAGTGAACTTGGACTATCTAGATAGCAATGCATAGTCTACTTGGCAACCAGAAGAGGCATCCTTAGTTTGATATTAAGAAATCACCAAAATTACACTCAGGCGTGTACCCCGGTTCACTAACTCGGAGGATTTTCTAAAATATGTTTGATTTCTCAGAAAATAGGACTGTAAAGAACATTATTTCCCCAGGGTGCCCAATAGTGGTAGTTAAAGCTTTTCACAGGTTCGATTTTGCCTTTTTAGAAAGATTTCAAAAATTCACCAAAAATGCCTCACGGGCGTGTACCGGGGGTCACTAAACATAGAGATTTTAAAGAATTGTTGAACTCTAAAGAAAAATGGCGCCAAAAGGAAATTCGACTATCTAGAAATCATTGCTTAGTAACCTTAAGTCTACTTGGGGTCAAGAAGAGGAATCTTTAGTTTGATTTTATGAAATATCACAATTAATACACAGGCGTGTACCCAGGGTCACTAACTCAGAGGATTTTGAAAATATATTCTATTTCTCAAAAAATGGTACTGTAAAGCACATTTCACCTCTAGGGTGCCTAATATTGGAAATTAAATCCTTCCACAGGTTCAATATTCCCTTTTAGAATGGTTTCAAGTAATCACTAAAAATTTCTCACGGACGTGTACAGGGGGTCACTGAACATAGAGAATTTATCGAATTGTTGAAATCTTAAGAAAAATAGCGTCACAATGAACTTGGACCATCTAGATATCAATGCATAGGAACCTTTTGTCTTCTGGGCAACCAGATGAGGCATCCTTAGTTTTATTTTAAGAAATCTCCAAAATTACACTCAGTCGAGTTCCCCGGTTCACTAATTCGGAATATTTTTTAAAATATGTTTGATTCCTCAGAAAATAGGACTGTAAAGCACATTATTCCCCCAGGGTGCCCAATAGTGGTAGTTAAGGCCTTTCACAGGTTCGATTTTTCCTTTTTAGAAAGATTTTAAAAATTCACCAAAAATGCCTCACAGGCGTGTACCGGGGGTCACTAAACGTAGATATTTTAAAGAATTGTTGAACTCTAAAGAAAAATGGCGCCAAAAGGAAATTCGACTGTCTAGAAATCATTGCTTAGTAACCTTAAATCTACTTGGGGTCAAAAAGAGGAATCCTTAGTTTGATTTTATGAAATCTCACAATTAATACACAGGCGTGTACCCCTGTTCACTAACTTGGTGGATTTTGAAAATATGTCTTATTTGTCAAAAAATGGTACGGTAAAGCACATTTCACCTCCAGGTTGCCTAATAGTGGAATTTAAATCCTTCTACAGGTTCGATTTTCCCTTTTAGAAAGGTTTCAAGTAATCACTAAAAATGTCTCACGGGCGTGTACCGGGGCTCACTGAACATAGAGAATTTATCGAATTGTTGAAATCTTAATAAAAATATCGTAACAATGAACTTGGACCATCTAGATATCAATGCATAGGAACCTTTTGTATACTTGGAAACCAGAAGAGGCATCCTTAGTTTTATTTTTAGAAATCAACAAAATTAATCTCAATCGTGTACCCCGGTTCACTAACTCGGAAGTTTTTTTAAAATATGTTTGATTTCTCAGAAAATTGGGCGGTAAAGCACATTATTGCCCCATGGGGCCCAATAGTGTTAGTTAAAGCATTTCACAGGTTCGATTTTGCCTTTTTAGAAAGATTTCAAAAATTCACCAAATATGCCTCACGGGCGTGTACCGGGGATCACTAAAAGTAGAGATTTTAAAGAATTGTTGAACTCTAAAGAAAAATGGCGCCAAAAGGAAATACGACTGTCTAGAAATCAATGCTTCGTAACCTTAAGTCTACTTGGGGTCAAGAAGAGGAATCCTTAGTTTGATTTTATGAAATCACACAATTAATACACAGGCGTGTACCCCGGGTCACTAACTCGGAGGATTTTGAAAATATGTCTTATTTGTCAAAAAATGGTACTGTAAAGCACATTTCACCTCCAGGGTGCCTAATAGTGGAAACTAAAGTCTTCCACAGGTTCGATTTTCCCTTTTAGAATGGTTTCACGTAATCACTAAAAATGCCTCACGGGCGTGTACCGGGGGTCACTGAACATAGAGATTTTATTGAATTGTTGAAATCTTAATAAAAATAGGGTCACAGTGAACTTGTACTATCTAGATAGCAATGCATAGGAACTTTAAGTCTACTTGGCAACCAGAAGAGGTATCCTTAGTTTGATTTTAAGAAATCACCAAAATTACATCAGGCGTGTACAACGGTTCCCTAACTCAAAGGATTTTCTAAAATATGTTTGATTTCTCAGAAAATAGGACTGTAAAGCACATTATTCCCCCAGGGTTCCCAATAGTGGTAGTTAAAGCCTTTCAAAGGTACAATTTTTCTTTTTTGAAAGATTTCAAAAATTCACCAAAAATGCCTCACAGGCGTGTACCGGGGATCACTAAACGTAGAGATTTTAAAGAATTGTTGAACTCTAAAGAAAAATGGCGCCAAAAGGAAATTCGACTATCTAGAAATCATTACTTAGTAACCATAAGTATACTTGGGGTCAAGAACAGGAATCCTTAGTTTGATTTTATGAAATAACAAAATTAATACACTGGCGTGTACCCCGGGTCACTAACTCATAGGATTTTGAAAATATGTCTTATTTGTCAAAAATGGTTCCTAATAGTGGAAACTAAAGTCTTCCACAGGTTCGATTTTCCCTTTTAGAATGGTTTCAAGTAATCACTAAAAATGCCTCACGGGCGTGGACCGGGGGTCACTGAACATAGATATTTTATTGAATTGTTGAAATCTTTAGAAAAATAGCGTCATAGTGAACTTGGACTATCTACATAGCAATGCATAGGAACCTTAAGTCTACTTGGCAACCAGAAGAGGCATCCTTAGGTTAATTTTAAGAGACCACCAAAATTACATTCAGGCGTGTACCCCGGTTCATGAACTCGGAGGATTTTCTAAAATATGTTTGATTTCTCGGAAAAAAGGACTGTATTCACATTATTCCCCCAGGGCTCCCAATAGTGGTAGTTAAATCCTTTCACAGGTTCGAGTTTGCCTTTTTAGAAAGATTTCAAAAATTCACCAAAAATGCCTCACAGGCGTGTACCCGGGGTCACTAAACGTAGTGATATTAAAGAATTGTTGAACTCTAAAGAAAAATGGCGCCAAAAGGAAATTCGACTGTCTAGAAATCAATGCTTAGTAACCTTAAGTTTACTTGGGGTCAAGAAGAGGAATCCTCAGTTTTATTTTAAGAAATCTCACAATTAATACACAGGCGTGTACCCCGGGTCAATAACTCGGAGTATTTTGAAAATATGTTCTATTTGTCAAAAAATGGTACTGTAAAGCACATTTCACCTCCAGGGTGCCTAATAGTGGAAATAAAATCCTTCCACAGCTTCGATTTTCCCTTTTAGAATGGTTTCAAGTAAGCACTAAAAATGCCTCACGGGCGTGTATCGGGGGTCACTAAACATAGAGAATTTATCGAATTGTTGAAATCTTAAGAAAAATAGCGTCCAATGAACTTGGACCATCTAGATATTAATGCATAGGAACCTTTTGTCTACTTGGTAACCAGAAGAGGCATCCTTAGTTTGATTTTTAGAAATCACCAAAATTACACTCATTCCTGTACACCGGTTCACTAATTCGGAAGATTTTTTAAAATATGTTTGATTTCTCTGTAAATAGGACTGTAAAGCACATTATTCTCCCAAGGCGCCCAATAGTGGTAGTTAAAGCCTTTCACAGGTTCGATTTTGCCTTTTTAGAAAGATTTCAAAAATTCACCAAAAATGCCTTACAGGCGTGTACCGGAGGTCACTAAACGTAGAGATTTTATAGAATTGTTGAACTCTAAAGAAAAATGGCGCCAAAAGGAAATTCGACTGTCTAGAAATCATTGCTTAGTAACCTTAAGTCTAATTGGGGTCAAGAAGAGGAATCCTTAGTTTGATTTTATGAAATCTCACAATTAATACACAGTCGTGTACCCCGGGTCACTAACTCGGAGGATTTTGAAAATATGTCTTATTTGTCAAAAAATGGTACTGTAAAGCACATTTCACCTCCAGGGTGCCTAATAGTGAAAACTAAAGTCTTGCACAGGTTCGATTTTCCCTTTTAGAATGGTTTCACGTAATCACTAAAAATGCCTCACGGGCGTGCACCGGGGGTCACTGAACATAGAGATTTTATTGAATTGTTGAAATCTTTAGAAAAATAGCGTCACAGTGAACTTGGACTATCTAGATAGCAATGCATAGGAACCTTAAGTCTACTTGGCAACCAGAAGAGGTATCCTTAGTTTGATTTTAAGAAATCACCAAAATTACACTCAGGCGTGTACCCCGGTTCCCTAACTCGGAGGATTTTCTAAAATATGTTTGATATCTCAGAAAATAGGACTGTAAAGCACATTATTCCCCTAGGGTGCCCAATAGTGGTAGTTAAAGCCTTTCAAAGGTTTGATTTTGCCTTTTTTGAAAGATTTCAAAAATTCACCAAAAATGCCTCACAGGCGTGTAACGGGGATCACTAAAAGTAGAGATTTTAAAGAATTGTTGAACTCTAAAGAAAAATGGCGCCAAAAGGTAATTCGACTATCTAGAAATCATTACTTAGTAACCTTAAGTCTACATGGGGTCAAGAAGAGGAATCCTTTGTTTGATTTTATGAAATATCACAATTAATACACAGGCGTGTACCCCGGGTCACTAACTCGGAGGATTTTGAAAATATGTCTTATTTGTCAAAAATGGTGCCTAATAGTGGAAACTAAAGTCTTCCACAGGTTCGATTTTCCCTTTTATAATGGTTTCAAGTAATCACTAAAAATGCCTCACGGGCGTGTACCGGGGCTCCCTCAACATAGAGATTTTATTGAATTGTTGAAATCTTTAGAAAAATAGAGTCACAGTTAAATTGGACTATCTAGATAGCAATGCATAGTCTACTTGGCAACCAGAAGAGGCATCCTTAGTTTGATATTAAGAAATCACCAAAATTACACTCAGGCGTGTACCCCGGTTCACTAACTCGGAGGATTTTCTAAAATATGTTTGATTTCTAGAAAATAGGACTGTAAAACACATTATTCCCCCAAGGTGCCCAATAGTGGTAGTTAAAGCCTTTCACCGGTTCGATTTTTCCTTTTTAGAAAGATTTCAAAAATTCACAAAAAATGTCTCACGGGCGTGTTCCGGGTGTCACTAGTCGTAGAGATTTTAAAGAATTGTTGAACTCTAAAGAAAAATGGCGCCAAAACGAAATTCGACTGTCTCGAAATCATTGCTTAGTAACCTTAAATCTACTTGGGGTCAAGAAGAGAAATCCTTAGTTTGATTTTATGAAATTTCACAATTAATACACATGCGTGTACCCCGGGTCACTAACTCAGAGGATTTTGAAAATATGTCTTATTTGTCAAAAAATGGTACTGTAAAGCACATTTCACCTCCAGGGTGCCTGATATTGGAAACAAAATCCTTCCACTGGTTCGATTTTCCCTTTTAGAATGGTTTCAAGTAATCACTAAAAATGCCTCACGGGCGTGTATCGGGGGTCACTGAACATAGAGAATTTATCGAATTGATGAAATCTTAAGAAAAATAGCGTCACAATGAACTTGGACCATCTAGATATCAATGCATAGGAACCTTTTGTCTACTTGGCAACCGGAAGAGGCATCCTTAGTTTTATTTTAAGAAATCACCAAAATTACACTCAGTTGTGTACCCCGGTTCACTAATTCGGAATATTTTTTAAATTATGTTTGATTTCTCTGAAAATAGGACTGTAAAGCACATTATTCCCCCAGGGCGCCCAATTGTGGTAGTTAAAGCCTTTCACAGGTTCGATTTTGCCTTTTTAGAAAGATTTCAAAAATTCACCAAAAATGCCTCACAGGCGTGTACCGGGGGTCACTAAACGTAGAGATTTTAAAGAATTGTTGAACTCTAAAGAAAAATGGCGCCAAAAGGAAATTCGACTGTCTAGAAATCATTGCTTAGTAACCTTAAATCTATTTGGGGTCAAAAAGAGGAATCCTTAGTTTGATTTTATGAAATCTCACTTTTAATACACAGGCGTGTACCCATTGTCACTAACTCGGAGGATTTTGAAAATATGTCTTATTTGTCAAAAAATGGTACTGTAAAGCACATTTCACCTCCAGGGTGCCTGATAGTGGAAACTAAATCCTTCCACAGGTTCGATTTTCCCTTTTAGAATGGTTTCAAATAATCACTAAAAATTACTCAAGGGCGTGTACCGGGGGTCACTGAACATAGCGAATTTATCGAATTGTTGAAGTCTTAAGAAAAATATCGTAACAATGAACTTGGACCATCTTGATATCAATGCATAGGAACCTTTTGTCTACTTGGAAACCAGAAGAGGCATCCTAAGTTTTATTTTAAGAAATCACCAAAATTAATCTCACTCGTGTACCCCGGTTCACTAACTCGGAAGATTTTTTAAAATATGTTTGATTTCTCAAAAATAGGACGGTAAAGCACATTATTGTCCCAGGGCGCCCAATAGTGTTAGTTAAAGACTTTCACAGGTTTGATTTTGCCTTTTCAGAAAGATTTCAAAAATTCACCAAATATGCCTCACAGGCGTGTACCGGGGATCACTAAACGTAGAGATTTTAAAGAATGGTTGAACTCTAAAGAAAAATGGCGCCAAAAGGAAATTCGACTGTCTAGAAATCATTGCTTAGTAACCTTAAGTCTACTTTTGGTCAAGAAGAGGAATCCTTAGTTTGATTTTATGAAATCTCACAATTAACACACAGGCGTGTACCCCGGGTCACTAAGTCAGAGGATTTTGAAAATATATTCTATTTGTCAAAAAATGGTACTGTAAATCACATTTCACCTCTAGGGTGCCTAATAGTGGACACTAAAGTTTTCCACTGGTTCGATTTTCCCTTTTAGAATGGTTTCAACTAATCATTAAAAATGCATCACTGGCGTGTACCGGGAGTCACTCAACATAGAGATTTGATTGAGTTGTTGAAATCTTAAGAAAAATAGCGTCACAATGAACTTGGACCATCTAGATATCAATGCATAGGAACCTTTTGTCGACTTGGCAACCAGAAGAGGCATCCTGAGTTTTATTTTAAGAAATCACCAAAATTACACTCAGTCGTGTACCCCGGTTCACTAATTCGGAATATTTTTTAAAATATGTTTGATTTCTCAGACAATAGGACAGTAAAGCACATTATTCCCCTAGGGCGCCCAATAGTGGTAGTTAAAGCCTTTCACAGGTTCGATTTTGCCTTTTTAGAAAGATTTCAAAAATTTACCAAAAATGCCTCACAGGCGTGTACCGGGGGTCACTAAACATAGATATTTAAAGATTGTTGAACTCTAAAGAAAAATGGCGCCAAAAGGAAATTCGACTGTCTAGAAATCATTGCTTAGTAACCTTAAATCTACTTGGGGTCAAAAAGAGGAATCCTTAGTTTGATTTTATGAAATCTCACAATTAATACACAGGCGTGTACCCCTGGTAACTAACTCATCGGAGAATTTTGAAAATATGTCTTATTTGTCAAAAATTCACCAAAAATTCCTCACAGGCGTGTACCGGGGGTCACTAAAAGTAGAGTTTTTATAGAATTGTTGAACTCTAAAGAAAAAGGGCGCGAAAAGGAAATTCGACAGTCTAAAAATCATTGCTTAGTTTACTTGGGGTGAAGAAGAAGAATCCTTAGTTTGATTTTAAGAAATCTAACAATTAATACACAGGCGTGTACCCCGGGTCACTAACTCGGAGGATTTTCAAAATATGTCTTATTTGTCAAAAAATGGTACTGAAAAGCACATTTCACCTCCAGGGTGCCTAATAGTGGAAACTAAAGTCTTCCACAGGTTCGATTTTTCCCTTTTAGAATGGTTTCAAGTAATCACTAAAAATGCCTCAAGGGAGTGTATCGGGGGTCACTAAACATAGAGATTTTATCGAATTGTTGAAATCTTTAGAAAAATAGCGTCACAATGAACTTGGACTATCTAGATATCAATGCATAGGAACCTTTTGTCTACTTGGCAACAAAATAAGGCATACTTAGTTTTATTTTAAGAAATCACTAAAATTACACTCAGTCGTGTACCCCGGTTTACTAAGTTGGAAGATTTTTTAAAATATGTTTGATTTCTCAGAAAATAGGACGGTAAAGCACATTATTAATCCCCAGGGCGCCTAATAGTGGTAGTTAAACCCTTTCACAGATTCGATTTTTCCATTTTAGAAAGTTTTCAAAAATTCACCAAATATGCCTAACGGGCGTGTACCGGGGGTCACGAAACATATATAGAATTTTTGAACTATAAAGAAAAATTGCGCCAAAAGGAAATTCGACTGTCTAAAAATCAATGCTTAGTAACCTTAAGTCTACTTGGGGTCAAGAAGAGGAATCCTTAGTTTGATTTTAAGAAATCTCACAATTAATACATACGCGTGTACCCCGGGTCACTAACTCGGAGGATTTTGAAAATATGTTCTATTTGTCAAAAAATGGTAGTGTAAAGCACATTTCACCTCCAGGGGGCCTAATTGTGGAAATTAAATCCTTCCACTGGTTCGATTTTCCCTTTTAGAATGGTTTCAAGTAATCACTAAAAATGCCTCACGGGCGTGTACCGGGGGTCACTTAACATAGATATTTTATCGAATTGTTGAAATCTTTCGAAAAATAGCGTCACAATGAACTTGGACTATCTAGATAGCAATGCATAGTAACCTTAAGTCTACTTGGCAACCAGAAGAGGCATCCTTAGTGTGATTTTAAGAAATCACCAAAATTACACTCAAGCGTGTACCCTGGTTCACTAACTCGGAGGAATTTCTAAAATATGTTTGATTTCTCAGAAAATAGGACTGTAAAGCACATTATTCCCCCAGGGCGCCCGATAGTGATAGTTTAAGCCTTTCATAGGTTCGATTTTGCCTTTTTAGAAAGATTTCAAAAACTCACAAAAAATGCCTCACGGGCGTGTACCGGGGGTCACTAAACGTAGAGATTTTAAAGAATTGTTGAACTCTAAAGAAAAATGGCGCCAAAAGGAAATTACACTGTCTAGGAATCAATACTTAGTAACCTTAAATCTACTTGGGGTCAAGAAGATGAATCCTTAGTTTGATTTTACGAAATCTCATTATTAATACACAGGCGTGTACCCCGGGTCACTAACTCGGAGGATTTTGAAAATGTGTTTTATTTGTTAAAGAATGTTACTATAAAACACATTTCACCTCCCGGGTGCCTAATAGCGGAAACTAAAGTCTTCCACAGGTTCGATTTTCCCTTTTAGAATGGTTTCATGTAATCTTTAAAAATGCCTCAAGGGCGTGTACCGGGGGTCACTGAACATAGAGATTTTATCGAATTGTGAAATATTAAGAAAAAAGTGTCACAATGAACTTAGACCATCTAGATATCAATGCATAAGAAACTTTTGTCTACTTGGCAACCAGAAGACGCATCCTTAGTTTTATTTTAAGAAATAACCAAAATTACACTCAGTCGTGTACCCCGGTTCACTAACTCGGAAGATTTTTTAAAATATGTTTGATTTTTTAAAAAATAGGACGGTAAAACACATTATTCCCCCAGGGCGCCCAATAGTGGTAGTTAAACCCCTTCACAGGTTCGATTTTACATTTTTAGAAAGGTTTTAAAAATTCACCAAATATGCCTCACGGGCGTGTACTGGTGGTCACTAAACGTAGAGATTTTAAAGAATTGTTGAACTCTAAAGAAAAAAGGCGCCAAAAGGAAATTCGACTGTCTAGAAATCAATGCTTAGTAACCTTAAGTCTACTTGGGGTCAAGAAGAGGAATCCTTAGTTTGATTTTAAGAAATCTCACAAATAATACACATGCGTGTACCCCGGGTCACTAACTAGTAGGATTTTGAAAATATGTTCTATTTGTCAAAAAATGGTAGTGTAAAGCACATTTCACCTCCAGGGTGCCTAATTGTGGAAATTAAATCCTTCCACAGGTTCGATTTTCCCTTTTGGAATGGTTTCTAGTAATCACTAAAAATGCCTCACCGGCGTGTACCGGGGGTCACTAAACATAGAGAATTTATCGAATTGTTGAAATCTTAAGAAAAATAGCGTCCAATGAACTTGGACCATCTAGATATTAATGCATTGGAACCTTTAGTCTATTTGGCAACCAGAAGAGGCATCCTTAGTTTGATTTTTAGAAATCACCAAAATTACACTCAGTCGTGTACCCCGGTTCACTAACTCGGAAGATTTTTTAAAATAAGTTTGATTTCTCAGGAAATGGGACTGTAAAGCACATTATTCCCCAGGGCGCCATATCGTGGTAGTTAAAGCCTTTCACTGGTTTGTTTTTGCCTTTTTAACAAGATTTCAAAAATTCACCAAAAATGCCTCACAGGCGTGTACCAGGGGTCACTAAACGTAGAGATTTTAAAGAATTGTTGAACTCTAAAGAAAAATGGCGCCAAAAGGAAATTCGACTGTCTAGAAATCAATGCTTAGTAACCTTAAGTCTACTTGGGGTGAAGAAGAGGAATCCTTAGTTTGATTTTAAGAAATCTCACAAATAATACACATGCGTGTACCCCGGGTCACTAACTAGGAGGATTTTGAAAATATGTTCTATTTGTCAAAAAATGGTAGTGTAAAGCACATTTCACCTCCAGGGTGCCTAATTGTGGAAATTAAATCCTTCCACAGGTTCGATTTTCCCTTTTGGAATGGTTTCTAGTAATCACTAAAAATGCCTCACCGGCGTGTACCGGGGGTCACTAAACATAGAGAATTTATCGAATTGTTGAAATCTTAAGAAAAATAGCGTCCAATGAACTTGGACCATCTAGATATTAATGCATAGGAACCTTTAGTCTATTTGGCAACCAGAAGAGGCATCCTTAGTTTGATTTTTAGAAATCACCAAAATTACACTCAGTCGTGTACCCCGGTTCACTAACTCGGAAGATTTTTTAAAATTAGTTTGATTTCTCAGGAAATGGGACTGTAAAGCACATTATTCCCCAGGGCGCCCAATCGTGGTAGTTAAAGCCTTTCACTGGTTTGTTTTTGCCTTTTTAACAAGATTTCAAAAATTCACCAAAAATGCCTCACAGGCGTGTACCAGGGGTCACTAAACGTAGAGATTTTAAAGAATTGTTGAACTCTAAAGAAAAATGGCGCCAAAAGGAAATTCGACTGTCTAGAAATCAATGCTTAGTAACCTTAAGTCTACTTGGGGTCAAGAAGAGGAATCCTTAGTTTGATTTTAAGAAATCTCACAATTAATACACAGGCGTGTACCCCGGGTCACTAACTCGGAGGATTTTGAAAATTTGTTCTATTTGTCAAAAAATGGTACTGTAAAGAAAATTTCACCTCCAGGGTGCCTAATAGTGGAAATTAAATCCTTCCACAGGTTCGATTTTCCCTTTTAGAATGGTTTCAAGTAATCACTAAAAATGCCTCACGGGCGTGTACCGGGTGTCACTAAACATAGAGAATTTATCGAATTGTTGAAATCTTAAGAAAAATAGCGTCCAATGAACTTGGACCATCTAGATATTAATGCATTGGAACCTTTTGTCTACTTGGCAACCAGAAGAGGCATACTTAATTTGATTTTTAGAAATCACCAAAATTACAGTCAGTCGTGTACCCCGGTTCAATAATTAGGAAGATTTTTTAAACCATGTTTGATTTCTCAGGAAATAGGACTGTAAAGCACATTATTCCCCCAGGGCGCCCAATCGTGGTAGTTAAAGCCTTTCAAAGGTTCAATTTTGCCTTTTTAGCAAGATTTCAACAATTCACCAAAAATGCCTCACAGGCGTGTACCAGGGGTCACTAAACGTAGAGATTTTAAAGAATTGTTGAACTCTAAAGAAAAATGGCGCCAAAAGGAAATTTGACTGTCTAGAAATCAATGCTTAGTAACCTTAAGTCTACTTGGGGTCAAGAAGAGGAATCCTTAGTTTGATTTTAAGAAATCTCACAATTAATACACAGGCGTGTACCCCAGGTCACTAACTCGGAGGATTTTGAAAATATGTTCTATTTGTCAAAAAATGGTACTGTAAAGCAAATTTCACCTCCAGGGTGCCTAATAGTGGAAATTAAATCCTTCCACATGTGCGATTTTCCCTTTTAGAATGGTTTCAAGTAATAACTAAAAATGCCTCACGGGCGTGTACCAGGGGTCACTAAACATAGAGAATTTAACAAATTGTTGAAATCTTAAGAAAAATAGCGTCCAATGAACTTGGACCATCTAGATATTAATGCATAGGAACCTTTTGTCTACTTGGCAACCAGAAGCGGCATACTTAGTTTGATTTTTAGAAATCACCAAAATTACACTCAGTCGTGTACCCCGGTTCACTAATTAGGATGATTTTTTAAAATATGTTTGATTTATCAGAAAACAGGACTGTAAAGCACATTATTCCCCCAGGGCGCCCAATAGTGGTAGTTAAAGCCTCTCACAGGTTCGATTTTGCCTTTTTAGAAAGATTTAAAAAATTCACCAAAAATGCCTCACAGGCGTGTAATGGGGGTCACTAAACGTAGAGATTTTATAGAATTGTTGAACTCTAAAGAAAAATGGCGCCAAAAGGAAATTCGACTGTCTAGAAATAAATGCTTAGTAACCTAAAGTCTAATTGGGGTCAAGAAGAGGAATCCTTAGTTTGATTTTATAAAATCTCACAATTAATACACAGGCGTGTACCCCGGGTCACTAACTCTGAGGATTTTGAAAATATGTCTTATTTGTCAAAAAATGGTACTGTAAATCACATTTCACCTCCACGGTGCCTAATAGTGGACACTAAAGTCTTCTACAGGTTTGATGTTCCCTTTTAGAATGGTTTCAAGTAATCACTAAAAATGCATCACGAGCGTGTACCAGGGGTCACTGAACATAGAGATTTGATCGAATTATTTAATTCTTTAGAAAAATAGCGTCACAGTGAACTTGGAATATCTAGAAAGCAATTTATAGGAACCTTAAGTCTACTTGGCAACCAGAAGAGGCATCCTTAGTTTGATTTTAAGAAATCACAAAAATTACACTCAGGCGTGTACCGCGGTTCACTAATTCGGAAGATTTTTTAAAATATGTTTGATTTCTCAGGAAATAGGACTGTAAAGCACATTATTCCGCCAGGGCGCCCAATAGTGGTAGTTAAAGCCTTTCACAGGTTCGATTTTGCCTTTTTAGAAAGATTTCAAAAATTCACCAAAAATGCCTCACAGGCGTGTACCAGGGGTCATAAACGTAGAGATTTTAAAGAATTCTTGAACTCTAAAGAAAAATGGCGCCAAAAGGAAATTCGACGGTCTAGAAATCAATGCTTAGTAACCTTAAGTCTACTTGGGGTCAAGAAGAGGAATCCTTAGTTTGATTTTAAGAAATCTCACAATTAATACACACGCGTGTACCCCGGGTCACTAACTCGGAGGATTTTGAAAATATGTTCTATTTGTCAAAAAATGATACTGTAAAGCACATTTCACCTCCAGGGTGCCTAATAGTGGAAATTAAAGTCTTCAACAGGTTCGATTTTTCCTTTTAGAATGGTTTCAAGTAATCACTAAAAATGCCTCACGGGCTTGTACCGGGGGTCACTAAACATATTGAATTTATCGAATTGTTGAAATCTTAAGAAAAATAGCATCCAATGAACCTGGACCATCTAGATATTAATGAATAGGAACCTTTTGTCTACTTGGCAACCAGAAGAGGCATCCTTAGTTTGATTGTTAGAAATCACCAAAATTACACTCAGTCGTGTACCCCGGTTCACTAATTCGGAAGATTTTTAAAAATATGTTTGATTTCTCAGGAAATAGGACTGTAAAGCACATTATTCCCCCAGGGCGCCCAATAGTGGTAGTTAAAGCCTTTCACAGGTTCGATTTTGCCTTTTTAGAAAGATTTCAAAAATTCACCAAAAATTCCTCACAGGCGTGTACCGAGGGTCACTAAACGTAGAGATTTTATAGAATTGTTGAACTCTAAAGAAAAATGGCGCCAAAATGAAATTCGACTGTCTAGAAATCATTGCTTAGTAACCTTAAGTCTAATTAAGGTCAAGAAGAGGAATCCTTAGTTTGATTTTATGAAATCTCACAATTAATACACAGGCGTGTACCCCGGGTCACTAACTCGGAGGATTTTGAAAATATGACTTATTTGCAAAAAAATGGCACTGTAAAGCACATTTCACCTCCAGGGTGCCTAATAGTGGACACTAAAGTCTTCTACAGGTTCGATTTTACCTTTTAGAATGGTTTCAAGTTATCACTAAAAATGTCTCACGAGCGTGTACCATGGGTCACTGAACATAGAGAATTTATAGAATTGTTGAAATCTTAAGAAAAATAACGTCACAGTGAACTTGGACTATCTATATAGCAATGCATAGGAACCTTAAGTCTACTTGGAAACCAGAAGAGGCATCCTTAGTTTGATTTTAAGAAATCACCAAAATTACACTCAGGCGTGTACCCCGGTTCACTAACTCGGAGGATTTTTCTAAAATATGTTCTATTTCTCAGAAAATAGGACTGTAAAGCACATTATTCCCCCAGGGCACCCAATAGTGGTAGCTACAGCCTTTCACAGGTTCGATTTCGTGTTTTTAGAAAGATTTTAAAAATTCACCAAAAATGCCTCACGGGCGTGTACCGGGGGTCACTAAAAGTAGAGGTTTTACAAAATTGTTTAACTCTAAAGAAAAATGGCGCCAAAAGGTTGTCTAGAAATCAATGCTTAGTAACCTTAAGTCTACTTGGGGTCAAGAAGAGGAATCCTTAGTTTGATTTTAAGAAATCTCACAATTAATACACAGGCGTGTACCCCGGGTCACTAACTTGGAGGATTTTGAAAATATGTTTTATTTGTAAAAAAATGATACCGTAAAGCACATTTCACCTCCAGGGTGCCTAATAGTGGAAATTAAAGTCTTCAACAGGTTCGATTTTCCCTTTTAGAATGGTTTCAAGTAATCACAAAAAATACCTCACGGGCGTGTACCGGGGGTCACTGAACATAGAGATTTTATCGAATTGTTGAATTCTTTAGAAAAATAGCGTCATAGTGAACTTGGACTATCTAGATAGAAATGCATAGGAACCTTAAGTCTACTTGACAACCAGAAGAGGCATCCTTTGTTTGATTGTAACAAATCACCAAAATTACACTTAGGCCTGTACCCCGTTTCACTAACTCGGAGGATTTTCTAAAATATGTTTGATTTCTCAGAAAATAGGACTGTAAAGCACATTATTCCCCCAGGGTGCCCCATAGTGGTAGTTAAAGCATTTCACAGGTTCGATTTTGTCTTTTTAGAAAGATTTCAAAAATTCACCAAAATGCCACACGGGCGTGTACAGGGGGTCACCAAACGTAGTGATTTTAAAGAATTGTTGAACTCTCAAGAAAAATGGCGCCAAAAGAAAAATCGACTGTATAGAAATCAATGCTTAGTAACCTTAAGTCTACTTGGGGTCAAGAAGAGGAATCCTTATTCGATTTTAAGAAATCTCACAATTAATACACAAACGTGTACCCCGGGTCACTAACTCGGAGGATGTTGAAAATATGTTGTATTTGTCAAATAATGGTACTGTAAAGCACATTTCACCTCCAGGGTGCCTAATAGTGGAAACTAAATCCTGCACAGGTTCGGTTTTCCCTTTTAGAATAGTTTCAAGTTATCACTAAAAATGCCTCACGAGCGTGTACCAGGGGTCACTGATTGTTGAAATCTTAAGAAAAATAGCGTCACAGTGAACTTGGACTATCTAGATAGCAATGCATAGGAACCTTAAGTCTACTTGGAAACCAGAAGAGGCATCCTTAGTTTGATTTTAAGAAATCACCAAAATTACACTCAGGCGTGTATCCCGGTTCACTAAATCGGAGGATTTTCTAAAATATGTTTGATTTCTCATAAAATATGACTGTAAATAACATTATTCCCCCAGGGCGCCCAATAGTGGTAGTTAAAGCCTTTCACAGGTTCGATTTTGGCTTTTTAGAAAGATTTCAAAAATTCACCAAAAATGCCTCACAGGCGTGTACCAGGGGTCACTAAACGTAGAGATTTTAAAGAATTGTTGAACTCTAAAGAAAAATGGTGCCAAAAGGAAATTCGAATGTCTAGAAATCAATGCTTAGTAACCTTAAGTCTACTTGGGGTCAAGAAGAGGAATCCTTAGTTTGATTTTAAGAAATCTCACAATTAATACACAGGCGTGTACCCCGGGTCACTAACTCGGAGGATTTTGAAAATATGTTCTATTTGTCAAAAAATGGTACTGTAAAGCAAATTTCACCTCCAGGGTGTCTAAAAGTGGAAATTAAATCCTTCCACAGGTTTGATTTTCCCTTTTAGAATGGTTTCAAGTAATCACTAAAAATGCCTCACGGGCGTGTACCGGGGGTCACTAAACATAGAGAATTTATCGAATTGTTGAAATCTTAAGAAAAATAGCGTCCAATGAACTTGGACCATCTAGATATTAATGCATAGGAACCTTTTGTCTACTTGGCAACCAGAAGAGGCATACTTAGTTTGATTTTTAAAAATCACCAAAATTACACTCAGTCGTGTACCCCGGTTCACTAATTAGGAAGATTTTTTAAAATATGTTTGATTTCTCAGGAAATAGGACTGTAAAGCACATTATTCCCCCAGGGCGCCCAATAGTGGTAGTTAAAGCCTCTCACAGGTTCGATTTTGCCTTTTTAGAAAGATTTCAAAAATTCACCAAAAATGCCTCACATGCGTGTACTGGGGGTCACTAAACGTAGAGATTTTATAGAATTGTTGAAGTCTAAAGAAAAATGGCGCCAAAAGGAAATTCGACTGTCTAGAAATAAATGCTTAGTAACCTTAAGTCTAATTGGGGTCAAGAAGAGGAATCCTTAGTTTGATTTTATAAAATCTCACAATTAATACACAGGCGTGTACCCCGGGTCACTAACTCTGAGGATTTTGAAAATTTGTCTTATTTGTCAAAAAACGGTACTGTAAATCACATTTCACCTCCAGGGTGCCTAATAGTGGACACTAAGTCTTCTACAGGTTTGATGTCCCTTTTAGAATGGTTTCAAGTAATCACTAAAAATGCCTCACGAGCGTGTACCAGAGGTCACTGAACATAGAGATTTGATCGAATTGTTTAATTCATTAGAAAAATAGCGTCACAGTGAACTTGGAATATCTAGATAGTAATTTATAGGAACCTTAAGTCTACTTGGCAACCAGAAGAGGCATCCTTAGTTTGATTTTAAGAAATCACCAAAATTACACTCAGGCGTGTACCGCGATTCACTAATTCGGAAGATTTTTTAAAATATGTTTGATTTCTCAGTACCCCTAGGGCGCCCAATAGTGGAAACTAAAGCCTACGACAGGTTCAATTTTCCTTTTTAGAATGGTTTCAAATATTCCCCAAAAATGCCTCATAGGCGTGTACCGGGGGTCACTGAACATAGAGAATTTAATAATATTTTGAAATCTTTTGAGAAATGGCGTAAGAATGAACTTCGACCGTCTAGAAATCAATGCTTATGAACCTTAAGTCTACTTGGGGTCAGGAAGAGGCATCCTTAGTTTGCAGTTTAGAAATCTCTGAATTAATACTCATGCGTGTACCCCGGTGCACTAACTCAGAGGATTTTCGAAAATATGTTTGATTTCTGAGAAGATAGCACAATAAAGCACATTATATCACCGAAATTACATTCCGGCATGTACCCCGGTTCACTAACTAGGAGGATTTTTGAAAATATGTTTGATTTGTCAAAAAATGGTATCGTAAAGCACATTTGAATCCCAGGGTGCCCAACAGTGGAAGTTAAAGCCTTCTAAAGGTTCGATTTTGCAATGGTTTCAAATATACACCAAAAATGCCCCGCGAGCGTGTACCGGGGGTCACTGAACATAGAGATTTTAACAATTGTTAAAATCCTTAAAAAAATGACGTCAATATGAACTTCGACCATCTAGATATCAATGCGTAGGAACCTTAAGTCTACTTGGGGACCAGAAGAGGCATCCTTAGTTTGATTTTCAGAAATCGCAATAACACTTAGGCTTGTACCCCGGTTCAGTAACTCGGGGGATTTTTGAAAATATGTTTCATTTGTCAAAAAATTGTACTGTAAAGCACATTTGACATCCAGGTTGCTCAATAGTGGAAACTAAAGCCTTCCACAGGTTCGATTTTCCCTTTTAGAATGGTTTCAAGTAATTACTAAAAATGCCTCACGGGCGTGTACCGGGGGTCACTGAACATAGAGATTTTATAGAATTGTTGAAATATTTAGAAAAATGGCGTCACAATGAATTTGGACCATCTAGATATCAATGCATAGGAACCTTAAGTCTACTTGGAAACCAGAAGAGGCATCCTTAGTTTGATTTTAAGAAATCACCGAAATTACAATCAGACATGTACCCCAGTTCACTAACTCGGAGGATTTTTGAAAATATGTTTGATTTCTCAGAAGATAGCACAATAAAGCACATTATACCCCCAGGGCGCCCAATAATGGAAGCTAAAGCCTTTCACAGGTTTGATTTTGCCTTTTTAGAATGGTTTCAAATATTCACCAAAAATGCCTCACGGGCGTGTACCGGGGGTCACTGAACATCGAGATTTTAAAGAATTGTTGAAATTAATATGAAAATGGTGTCAGAATGAACTTCAATCGTCTAGAAATCAATGCTTGGGAACCCTTAGTCAACTTGTGGTCAAGAAGAGGCATCCTTAGTTTAATTTCGCTTTTGTTCTTCCTACTTTGACTTTTTTCCTCTCTCAAAAATATTCCGAATTGGAAGAATAAAAGAGAATGGAAGAGTAATAACAATAACAATAAATAATGACTTATAGACCAATAATAATAAATAATTATAGTAATAATATAGTAATAGTTTGAATAATAATAATATAATAATAGTAGTAGTATTATTGATAATATTAAAAAGATAATAAGAAAAATAGTAATAATAATTATTATTATTAGTAGAGATAAGAATGATAATAATTATCATAGTAATAGTATAAATAATGATAATATTACAAATTAATAATAATAATAATAATAATAATAATAATAATAATAATAATAATAATAATAAGGTCAAATAAGGTTTAATAAGGTCGAATAAGGTCGAATAAGTTCTAATAAGGTCGAATAAGGTCAAATAAGTTCAACTAAGGTAAGATAAGTTAAGATAAGTTCAAATAAGTTAAGATAAGTTAAGATAAGGTCAAATAAGAAAAAATAAGTTGAAAAGAACAGACCCTTAGTGGCTTGTGTCTTCCTCTTGTATCTTCTTAATGAACCAAGTTTTGGCTACAACATGAGTCTATAGGACAATAGTTATAGAATAGCATTTTATCATTTGAAAAATCTTGCTTTTGATCTAGAAACTCTCATTCGTTTTGAGTAAAAGAGAATGGAAGAGTAATAACAATAACAATAAATAATGACTTATAGACCAATAATAATAAATAATTATAGTAATAATATAGTAATAGTTTGAATAATAATAATATAATAATAGTAGTAGTATTATTGATAATATTAAAAAGATAATAAGAAAAATAGTAATAATAATTATTATTATTAGTAGAGATAAGAATGATAATAATTATCATAGTAATAGTATAAATAATGATAATATTAAAAATTAATAATAATAATAATAATAATAATAATAATAAGGTCAAATAAGGTTTAATAAGGTCGAATAAGGTCGAATAAGTTCTAATAAGGTCGAATAAGGTCAAATAAGTTCAACTAAGGTAAGATAAGTTAAGATAAGTTCAAATAAGTTAAGATAAGTTAAGATAAGGTCAAATAAGAAAAAATAAGTTGAAAAGAACAGACCCTTAGTGGCTTGTGTCTTCCTCTTGTATCTTCTTAATGAACCAAGTTTTGGCTACAACATGAGTCTATAGGACAATAGTTATAGAATAGCATTTTATCATTTGAAAAATCTTGCTTTTGATCTAGAAACTCTCATTCGTTTTGAGTTGCTTCGTATATTATAGCATATTGATTTCTACACTATTAGCATTTGGTCTTCTTGTGCCATTATCTTTCAACATATTATATTATTTTTACTTTGTAACCGCTTTTTATCTATGAATTTAAGAGTTTTAATTTTAAAAAAGGTGTTTGAAACTTGTATGCTTTTACTCTCATGGTGACCAATCGAGATTTCCAACTCTAAGAATTAAAATTTGAAAGTAAAAGAATTGTTTATTTGCATTACTTAATCAACACAAAATTGCCTTACATTTTCACATATAAGAAATGTATACAAACTATTTTGGGGTTTAGGGTATGTTGGCTAAAGACAAAAGTAGGTATTTTTGCTATGACCTTAAATATGCAACATTTGCAAGCTTCAAATATCAGCTAATATATATAAGAGCCACTAAAGCTACATTAGAATGTGTATAAAGTAATTATTAGTAGTATTCAAACTTTTATGATTTGTTTTAGAAGTCATAATTTTCTCACTGATTCACATTTCCGATATCAACCACGATTGATGTAACCACAATGGGGGATTATAATGTATATTTTGTCATATATAATGTTAGTTTTAATTTTGTCTATGCAAGTTCCTCTATTACCATGTAAACTTCATTATTGTTTTAGTTATTATTGGACTATGTAAACTTCTCTAATATTTTTAGGATAAATTGTGAATAACCACCTGTCAGATACACCAATTTCAAAATAACCACCCCAAATTATTTTGCATTTAAATAACCACCTCTACTTATGTTCACGTTTTTAAATACCCACCTCTTAACGGAAAATCTTAACATCGTTAGTTTTAGGGCTCAACTTTTTTAACTCCCTCCAAAATTTCACTAATTACCTTACTAATATATAATTTGACTGGTCAAATCATGATTAACATTTTAAAAATCTTTTTTTATTCAATTTTATAATTTTTTAAACTATATATTTTTGATATATGACACGGTAATGGACACAAATTTCAAGACAATATTTAATTGCGTTTTTAATACTCAAGACGACGTTTTTTCAAAAAACGGACACCACCGTACGCCCTTTATGGGCACGAATTTTAAGATTTCCTACGAAACGAGTACCTACAAGCCGGCTTTTCGGGCACGTACTTCGAGACGCTTTTTACGGACGGAATACAAAGTTTTTTCGAAAAACGGACACCGAATCATGATTAACATTTTAAAAATATTTTTTATTCAATTATACAATTTTTAAAACTATATATTTTTGATATATGACACGGTAATGGACACAAATTTTGAGACAATATTTAATCGCGTTTTTAATACTCAGGACGATGTTTTTTCGAAAAACGGACACCACCGTACGCCCTTTATGGGCCCCAATTTTGAGATTCCCTACCAAACGAGTACCTACAAGCCGGGTTTTCGGACACGTACTCGAGACATTTTTTTTGGATGGAACACGTTTTTTCGAAAAGCGGACACCGCCGTACCTACAAGGCTGTGTCCGTTTTTCGAAAAAACTTTGTATTCCGTCCGAAAAAGGCGTCTCGAAGTACGTCCCCGAAAAGCCGGCTTGTAGGTACTCTTTTTCTTAGGAAATCTCAAAATTCGTGCCCGTAAAGGGCATACGGTGGTGTCCGTTTTTCGAAAAAACGTCGTCTTGAGTATTAAAAACGCGATTAAATATTGTATCGAAATTTGTGTCCATTATCGTGTCATATATCAAAAATATATAGTTTAAAAAATTGTAAAATTAAATAAAAAAAAGATTTTTAAAATGTTAATCATGATTTGACCAGTCAAATTATAGATTAGTAAGGTAATTAGTGAAATTTTGGAGGAAGTTAGGATAATTTAGTAAGAATTTGGGCATAACACTTAACGGTGTTAGAAAATTCCGTTAACAGGTGGGTATTTGAAAAAGTTAAGGAAATGAGAGGTGGTTATTTAAACACAAACAAAAATGGGGTGGTTATTTTGAAATAGGTGTATCGTGCAGGTGGATATTCACAATTTTTCCATATTTTTATTGCGTGTCTAACATTTTTTACTATGTTAATTTTACTATATCTTTCACCATCTCTAATGGTACCTTTGCTTTTAAGTATTATTGGACAAATAACATGTAGAAAGCAAAGAAATTCAACAATAACCAAGATAACAAGGGAAGCATTAACATCAGAATATTAGTCTAGAACGTTTACACGAGGGACAAACATAAGCATCTATAGTGAGAACACATGAGAATTAGGCTATAGAAAGTTAACTCTATGATTCCTAAGATTCATTATAGGCTCTCATTGCTTCAAGTATTTTGTCTTCGAATATAATACTTTTAAGTATTTGTTTAAACTAAACTAATACTTTGGTTATGTACCCTTTTGTATTTATTTCCTATGTCTATGATTTTTCACATTATTGTACTCTCTCTGTGCTACAAAGTTCTTCCCACTTCTTCAATATATGTGAGGTATAAAATAATGAAATGGGAAGAACTTTGTGGGACGGAGGGAGTATTATCTAATGTCAACAAAATTTATTATACAAACTATATAATTTCTCCGTTTTTATTTAAATGTGACACTTTTAGATTTACTGACTCCTAATTAATTTTTGGGAGGGAAAGAGATATAGAGAAAAAAGTAAAGGGACGAGTGTGCCATTGGAGAGATAGAAAGAGTTTATTGACCAAAAAAAAAATTAAATATAACATTTTAATTCAAAACTTCATAAAAATAAGAAGTGTCATATTTTTTAAAAATGATAATATGACAAATTAAACAATAAACTATATTTTTTTAATATTTACATTCACAGATCGGAAATAATAGATTTGATGTGTAGTAATGCAACATTGACCATTATAAGATTTTTGCTTACGCTAGTCTCTTATCCGTCACGTCCTTTCACTACTGTCACTGTACTCTCACCCTTCGGTCACTCTGATCTCGTATCATACACTCTACTGGCACTGTCACACTTCACCCTTGACATTCTCACTTCATCCTTTACCCTTCACCCTTCTCCAAAGTCCAGTTTCACTCATATTTGGGAGATAGAAAGAGAAAGAGCAAATTTTCCAACACAGATGTGTCCAACTTCCGCACTCCACCGACTTGCCAACACTATGGCCGCCTCCACCAGTTTCCTAACACAGCCACCGCCTCCGCCTCCGTAGCTTCTCACACAGTGATGTTTGAATTCTTTGTTCCCATAGATTGAAATTGGTATTATTCTTAAACAAAGGGATATTTGCTTAGTTTGCTTATTTTATTAAAATTCGTGTAAAGCTTGTTTTCCTGTCTTAGTGATTTATTTTCAGCAATTTTTGTTACAGGGTAATTATTTCTTGGTAAGATACGTATTGCAATTGAGCTGGTGATTTAGTACATGCCATGTACTACATGGTAGTCTCATAACTTTGATTTTTGTGTTTTTGAGTTGTGAAAAGTATGACTTCTTTGGCTCCAACTTAGTGTTCTTTGTGGTTGATAAGCTAGGCTCAATTAAAAATCTTGATGAAGCTGCTAATGTTGGTCCAACTTTCGTGCTTTGATTGATTTTCTCTTACTGATCCTGCTGCAGATCTTCCTGTATGTTATCTTCTTTGCATGTATACAAAAAAGATTTTAATATAGTAATTTTCTTAGCTTTTGATTTTTTTTTATATAGTAATATAGTATGTTATCTTCACTTTTTTATTGTGGATTTGGGTATTAATCCAATTATTGGGTATATCTTTGTTTCTGCTGGACTTGCTAATTAGAGTTTAGGGTCTTTAATTGGTAGTTGTGTAAACTTCTTTCTTGCATGCCTTTCTTGCTTCCTAGTATACTAAATCCAATATCCATCTACAAAAAGCTGGTTCTTCGGGAAATTTGTCTCAAGTTTTGGTGCCTTCCAATTTTTGGTTCTAAACATTACAAAATGTCAACCTTTTTTATTTTATTTTATTATGTATTTTTGGTTATAGGATTTGGGTTCTTCCACTACAAGAAATCAAGATTTTACCGACCGTCTAAAATGGTCGGTAACTCTTGAAATACAGTCGATAAATGATTTTATTGATCATTTTTGACCATTTTCAGGCAATGTAACAGTTTGGCAGTCGGCATTTTTACATACCGCTATATGGTACGTAATTTTCGACCGTTTTTAAGTAGGTAATTTATCTACTAGTTTGTCATATTAATGACCGAGTCTACAAGTGAGGCCCAAAAGAGTTTAAAGTGATAATCACCATTCAAAACGGTCGATATCTTCTTTGTTTGTAAGTGTTTCATTCATTGTCAAAAACAAATTCATGCTTTGTTGCATATAAATTTATGCTTTTTGTACATATCAAATTCATGCTTTTTTATTTGCATAATTTAACCCAAACCTTAGCGATAAAGTTCATGGAACTACCTAAAACTAATTAAGAGAAAAAATTGAAACTGGAGCAAACTAACTAAGAGATATCAATTGCAATGATGATAAAGGGGTTAGAATACATCCAACTTAGAAAAGACGCAGATAAGTGTAAATATGGAGCACAAAACTTTTACAAATGATCATAGAACACTATATACAATCATTATTAACTTACAAAACGGTAGATCTAGAACCACCTAGTATTAAAAAATTACACCTATGTGAAATTCTAAATCTAAAAACTAAGCCAACAAACTATTGTACAAGAACCTTTGATTTCTGGGATTTACACCGCAAAAAACATAATCTTAATTCCATTCCACCCAGTTCCGTGTATTCTAGTCAAGTTCAGTTCAATGTAATACAGTTGAGTTCGGGTTTAGGGGTCACGGGTTCCGTGGTTCCGGGTTCCGGGTTTCAGGGGGTTTAGGGTTTAGGGTTTAGGGTTTAGGGTTTAGGGTTTAGGGTTCAGGGTTCAGGGTTCAGGGTTCAGGGTTCAGGGTTCAGGGTTCAGGGTTCAGGGTTCAGGGTTCAGGGTTCAGGGTTCAGGGTTCAGGGTTCAGGGTTCAGGGTTCAGGGTTCAGGGTTCAGGGTTCAGGGTTCAGGGTTCAGGGTTCAGGGTTCAGGGTTCAGGGTTCAGGGTTCAGGGTTCAGGGTTCAGGGTTCAGGGTTCAGGGTTCAGGGTTCAGGGTTCAGGGTTCAGGGTTCAGGGTTCAGGGTTCAGGGTTCAGGGTTCAGGGTTCAGGGTTCAGGGTTCAGGGTTCAGGGTTCAGGGTTCAGGGTTCAGGGGTCAGGGTTTCAGGGTTTCAGGGTTTCAGGGGGTCAGGGTTTCGGGGTTCAGGGGGTTCGGGGTTTCGGGGTTCAGGGGGTTCAGGGTTGTAGGGTTGTAGGGTTGTAGGGTTCAGGGTTCAGGGTTCAGGGTTCAGGTTTTGGGGTTTTGGGGTTTTAGGGTTTTGGGTTTAGGGTTTTAGGGTTTTGGGTTCAGGGTTCAGGGTTCAGGGTTTAGGGTTTGGGTTTGGGTTTTAGGGTTTTAGGGTTTTAGGGTTTTAGGGTTTGGGTTTATGGGTTTTTGGGTTTTTGGGTTTTTGGGTTAAGGGTTAAGGGTTCAGGGTTCAGGGTTCAGGGTTCAGGGGGTTCAGGGTTCAGGGTTCAGGGTTCAGGGTTCAGGGTTCAGGGTTCAGGGTTCAGGGTTCAGGGTTCAGGGTTCAGGGTTCAGGGTTCAGGGTTCAGGGTTCAGGGTTCAGGGTTCGGGGTTCAGGGTTCAGGGTTCAGGGTTCAGGGTTCAGGGTTCAGGGTTCAGGGTTCAGGGTTCAAGGGTTCAGGGTTCTAGGGTTCTAGGGTTTAGGGTTCAAGGGTTCAAGGGTTTAGGGTTTAGGGTTTAGGGGTTTAGGGTTTAGGGGTTTAGGGGTTAGGGGTTTAGGGGTTAGGGGTTTAGGGGTTTAGGGTTTAGGGGTTTAGGGGTTAGGGGTTAGGGTTTAGGGGTTAGGGTTTAGGGGTTAGGGTTTAGGGTTTAGGGTTTAGGGTTTAGGGTTTAGGGTTTAGGGTTTAGGGTTCAGGGTTCAGGTTTTAGGGTTTAGGGTTTAGGGTTTAGGTTTTAGGGTTTTAGGTTTTAGGTTTTAGGGTTCAGGGTTCAGGGTTTTAGGGTTCAGGGTTTTAGGGTTCAGGGTTTTAGGGTTCAGGGTTTCAGGGTTTTAGGGTTTTAGGGTTTTAGGGGTTTTAGGGTTTTAGGGTTTTAGGGTTTTAGGGTTTTAGGGTTTTAGGGTTTTAGGGTTTTAGGGTTTTGGGTTTTAGGGTTCAGGGTTTTAGGGTTTTAGGGTTTTAGGGTTTTAGGGTTCAGGGTTTTAGGGTTCAGGGTTTTAGGGTTCAGGGTTCAGGGTTCAGGGTTCAGGGTTCAGGGTTCAGGGTTCAGGGTTCAGGGTTCAGGGTTCAGGGTTCAGGGTTCAGGGTTCAGGGTTCAGGGTTCAGGGTTCAGGGTTCAGGGTTCAGGGTTCAGGGTTCAGGGTTCAGGGTTCAGGGGTTCGGGGTTCAGGGTTCAGGGTTCAGGGTTCAGGGTTCAGGGTTCAGGGTTCAGGGTTCAGGGTTCAGGGTTCAGGGTTCAGGGTTCAGGGTTCAGGGCAGGGTTCAGGGTTCAGGGTTCAGGGTTCAGGGTTCAGGGTTCAGGGTTCAGGGTTCAGGGTTCGGGGTTCAGGGTTCAGGGTTCAGGGTTCAGGGTTC